>VDFB02086376.1:0-19181 GCA_007258455.2 Sequoia sempervirens
AAAGACAAAATAGATTAGTGACAAGCAATGGTCACTGCATGGAATGGGCTACATGGAAAAATCCTAAAGATTTAGCATAACAAAAAAGAAAAGCAACGAGAAGACTAAGGAACCATTGATAAATTTTTAAAATATGATAATTCAATGGACTGAGAATCACCACATATATTATTTCATCAAAATTTAAGATCAACAATGAAGTGATTAAGTGTATAAAGAAAGTTTCCCTCTAATAAAAACTAGTGTTGTGTATTTCGCCGATATTAATGAAAGCACAGATTAGGTTGAATATACATGTTGATTGACATATTGTAACACTTGAGTTGGCATCATTGTTTTCTATGAGAATGTTGCTAAGGACATAAAAAATAAGGCTCATATCACAATGGATGAAGATTTAAGTGTTTTAAATGCAAAGGCTTAGATTCAATCTTGAGTTGTAAGTTATCAACTTGCTCGTAGAAGAGATTTTGAGTCATTAATCTTGCATGCTTCAAATTTCCTATTTAATGCATATTAATTGAGTGATCTTCCATGTCATAATTCATTTTGCAATGAATGAGGGTTGAAGGTTGATAAAGAAGTGTGTGGGAATTGAATTCTCCTGAGAAGTGTGTAGGCATTCTAGGCAAGTAGGTCTATCATAATGATTTGAGAGTCTAAGGGATTGTGTTTGTTTGATCCTAAGGGAGGTCTTGAGAATAAAAGTGGAATACATGTAGCTCCTGATACGCTAAAAAGAAGAGTAGGATTTGAGAAATTCAAGGAATATAGTATCAAGGAAAATTACCATCTAGGAGAGTAGATAGTTTCAGAAGAATTAGTCAAACACAGAGAGAGGAGGATGGTGAAATATAAAAAGGAGGCATGGGTAGAGAGTGAGCATTTTAAGGCCTATTTGAAGGAATGGAATTCTCTATGTGAGGTATCTAACAACCCTTTAGGAAATGAGGGTGACACTAATCCAAAGGGCAAGTATTATCCCCTCTCTCTGGTACTATCGAGGAATCTCGATGAAGAAGTGGTGACAGTTTCTCTAGTCCCACTACCACCAAAATGTGGGCGAATATCCTCTGAGGTTGATGATCCAGAGTGATGATTTTGCCCCTTTTTTTTTTGGATGATACAATGCCATTTTTGTTAGGATTTTCCTGTTCAACACTCATGTGATTTCTTGTTTCATGTGTTGAGGTGGAATGTTTTCAGGCTAGTATGTAGGAGAAGTGCTAGACTAGCTAACCTTGGTAGCACATATATTGTATCCAGATGATATACCAGTTTGTGTTGGAGCTGTTATTGGAGAATCTTCTTTGGTCAACAAGGATGAGGATTCAACATGGTTACAACAAACTCTACCTTTCAAGGAGATAGCGTTTCTTCATATAGGGAATGTGGAGTGGGGTCTTTTACTCTTCCATTTTCCTCAAATGATTGCTTGTAACAAACTAGGAATATCTTGAATTTTGGTACAAATGAAATAAAATGTAAATGTAATTAAGCCTAATGCTTGTTTCTCCCTTATCCTATAAAAGAGATTTTAGGGCTTATTACAGAGGTTGGATTTTGAAGTCTTAATAGGGTTCTAGGTAGAAGCTAAGTTCAGAAAGGGCACTTAGGATAGAATTTTGAAGTAGGCCAGTAGTTTGTCTTAGATGAGAAGTCATGTATGTAATGATCTTAAATGATTTTTATAGAAATTATTGATATCAAAACAAATATCAGTCAAGAAGTCAATACTCTCCTATTTATGTTCATTTCAAAGTCATGAATGAGAAATACTAATGGTGTTATCATTTGTCTTCAAATATTTCATTTGAATGTATTACTCTGTTTTAGGCTTTAATTCAAGGAATTAATTAAAATTCTTGAATATGGTTATAAACTTTGTAAGGAATGGCTTAGGATTGCTAAGAAGTGAATGTTTCTTGCACAATGAGTTTTTGTAAATGCAAAGCAATACAAAAATAGTTTGTTTCTCCCTTAAATGAGTAATTTGTAAATTACTGATCCTCTTGTGTACTTGACTTTGTTTCTCCAATTGACTAGACACTGGTCATTTTGTTGGAAAATCTTGCATAAGATGACGAAATAGTGTTCTTGGCTCTAAACTTATGAGAAGACAATACTCAAATAGAAAATTTCTCCAAGGGTAGTAGAAGTGGAATTAATTTCAATTCCTAGAAGATAGCTAATCCTTCATTTGAACATCTGCCAAATCTTCAGTGAAATTGATTTTATTTGCCATAAAAAGGAATTAATTTGTGTATAAATGTGTTACTAATTGATTATATTGCACGAAAACGCAATTGGGATTACCCTCCTAGGTTTCATAGAGCTTGAAGTGAAGGAGTATGGTTTAAAATCCTATGCTCATTGTGTTGGTCACTAACCTAACAGTTCTTCATCATAGGGGTTGGCTATCTCTTAGAGGATTGTTTGGTTTTTTTGGAAAAATCACCAACAAAAAGCTCGGGGGAAGAAGCTATGCCAAATGATTTTTCAACACTCTCTATTGGAAAATATCAACGTGGCATTGAACAACATCAATGGTAATTCCATAACCCCTCTACCACTACACTACTACAAGGCTCATGGGAATGAATGGTCAGTACCAAAGTTTCCCTTAATGCGCTCATTGAACCATGCAACTCTTAAAAACTAGTGGGGGGAGATTGACAGGTGTATCAACTTTCTTTTGTGTGCAGATGACATTCTCAAAGATTGGTCGAAGGGTTGGGTGAAGGAATTTGCGGTGGTGGAAGCTCTCGATGGGGAAAGGTATTCTTCAGATGAGAAGGATTAGGATTTGGGAACTAGTGAAGAATGGGTAGTGAATGACACTAGGATTTGGGAGGAATGAGCAAACCATCGTTCCCATAGTGCCTGCGGTGGTGATTGTCCAGTGATTCTGAGTGCAATCAAATCCAAGAAGACCAGCGAGGTCGACTGCAACAATGCATAATTTGGTTTTTATAGAAGGTCATTTTGGTTTGTGATGGTCTATTTATAGTCCATATAAGTGTCGAATGTTAGTTTGTTCAATATTTTGGTCTGTAATGTTTTGTGGAAATGAAGGCTTCATTGTGTATATTGTTGGGATGAGTCTCTAGTGACTTGGTCAAGTGTCTAATCCATCTGAGGAATGTAAAAATTATTTTTGATTATTACATGGTGTTGCCCCATATAGCATCTATTTAACTATAAAAAAACATGTGCTTAAAAGGCTCCTTTAGTAGTGCAGGCTTTAACACTAGTTCCTTAATATTTTTCACCTTGCTATAGTTCCTTTGACGGTTCTAATCGTTCCACGTGGTAGTTCCCACCTCCCCATTGAGGGATGGGAGATGTAGATGGGTCCCTTGCGGGCTAGTGGGGAGTAGTCAAGGTTGACCCACATCACCCTATCTCGACCACTCATTTCTCAAACTCATCATTCACCTAGGTCGAGAGGTCAGACACCATCATGACTCCAAAGGCTTAAGTTATAATTTAAGCAAACTTCAACTGTCGATAGCCAGTCAACGATAAAATATTATTTTAGTTGTCATGAATTTAAGTGATTTAATAAGTAATAAAATGGAAACCATTGATTTCTATAAATCTAATGGTTCTAGTGTTATTCAAGAGGTTTCAATTCACAAGTCTAGTGCTTCAAAGATTTGCTCGTAGAATGCAACTATAGTTGTCCATTGAAAATTCATCAAACAGTCATGGGTTATATTATTTTGCACTAACATCTGGGTACAAACATAATAAATATGTTGACACTTGTCCCCATTTTAGACACTTTATGAAGGAATTTGAATGTGTAAGAAATTTGACCTGAAATTTGATATTTTCGCCAACTACGTTATGTTTTTTTATTGGCATACTAGTTTATTTCGCCACTAAATTTTTTTTATTAGTTTGAGATTATGTTTAATTTTCCAAAAAAATTATTCATTTGAAAATAGGTTTAATTTTCTAATGAAAATATTTTTTAGGTTTGAAGAAAAGTTTGAATCAGCTTAACAATTTTTGAAAACAAGTTTATTTGCCAATGGCAATATTTCATTGGTTTGAAAAAAGGTTTTAATTGCCAATGAAAATATTTTAGTGGATTAAAAAAAAATGCAATTTTCCAAGATTTTCCACATAATTTTAGCAATTAAAAAAGATTCACCAATTGAGATTATTATTTTTCCCCAGAAAATGAAAAAATTTGCCAATAAAATTAATATTTTTTATCGAGAAGTATGCAAGTTTCATTGGGATTTTACACCTTTGCCAAGGGGGGGGGGAGAGGGGGTTCTCAAATTTATCCTTGTTGTCTAGGGTAATGAACCCTAGAAAGGGTTGCATGCCCACTTTTATATTTTTTTGGTATGGAACACATGATACATTTGAATCAAGGATTGAACTTTAGTGTATTTTAGTGTAATTGTGTTGTGAGTATGATTGAGGTTGAGTCATTTATTGAACCCTAGTGGGTATACCCCCTATGGGTGAGTCAAATGAGTTGGAGCAACTCAAGTTGTTGAAGTATGATTCCTCTGTGAATTATATATGTAGGCAATGCCATCATAGTCAATCCCCTAAGGAATTAGGTCAGGCCCTTAGGACTATCCCTAAATGAGTTCTATTTTGGGTCTTGTCATTTTCTCTTGATGTTGTAAACCACTTTTTGACTAGTATAGCTATGTAATTTATATCGCATATTATGGTGATCATTTACTAATAACTCATTGATATTACATGTGCATCAAGTCTTGTCGACCGTGTAGGTATAAGTATTAGGAGCAAGGAAATTTTGACGCATTGGAATACGAGAGGTGCTTAAGTGTGTAAGAGGTAGGTTAAGTTGACCCATAATAAGTAGACATTATTGCCAAGATAAGAAACTACTTTCTATTCTTGCTCGTAACTATTGATATTGTTGATCATAGATTTAGGTAGTATATTATGTTAATATAGTTGTAAGTAGCGATATATGTTGTTATTGACTTTTAAATAAATAAAAATATTGCAAAATTAGTAAAGTTCTTACTGTTTTGTTAGGTTGTTTAGTGTGTAGAATGTGGGCATTACATTTGAATATTGCATTCATTATTTGTGTCTCCAATAGTGCATAGGGGGTTACATAATGGACTTGTAAGGTCATGTTTGAAATTATTAGTTGGGCATGGGATGTATTCTTTCATTTGGGAATTTTTGGGTGTTACATAGTATAATATACATGTAATGGAGGTTTAAGATGCTTGTGTGAGGAAATATGTTTTATTTTGGAGGGAATTATCTTGAGTGGGTTATGAGAATTATTACTATATCATTTTGGGACCTTTTTTGGGTCCATGGTATTTCTTTTTTAGTGAATTTCTAAGCATCCATGTGTCAATATATTAAGGGCTTGAGATGGAAGCATTTTGCATTATCTTCTCCATGGTCATATTGTTGATTTTCCTTTAGGATTGAAGAGTTTCAATCTCTTATTTGTCTTGATAGAGCATTAAATTTTGAGAATGTATTGTAACCATTCATTATTTCTAAGTAATATATTAGGTGTGATTTAGAGGCTAGGTTCATACCTTAGTCTATTAATCTTATTTTTCTTCTAGTATATTTTTGTCACTTTTTTTAATAAAAATACAATACACCACTTATATTATATTAATATATAGAAAAATATTACATAGTACATAAACTAGGCTTTGCAATTTTGTAACCATATCATTAAGTCTAGAGATAAAAAAATCCATAAAATATAACTAGCTAGAACCACCAAGAAGTAATGTGTATCAACCCCTACAACTACCACTAGAGCTAGCAACATCTTCAAAAATAAACCAAGGATGAAGAATATTCCCATTGTAATCCTCAATAATGTGTCTCAAAAAAAGGTGGAGAAATTAAAAAAATTCCTAGCATAATAGTAGTTTCCATCCCCAATTTCCTTATGATGGAGCTCCAAAATTAAAAAAGTAACCTTAAGGTTGTTAGAAGAAATGCCAATGCTCATTTCTGCAAGAGAATAATGCAAGGCTAGGGAGTTCTACAAGGACATTTTTTCAAAAATATAATACTAACATCTATGGCCCTATAATTGACATCATAATAAAACAATGTGCTTTTGAAAATTTTAACTAAAAAATGAAATGATGAGTATAAGATTATGTCAAATATCACACCATTCCTATGTCATTGATAATGTCCATTATATTTGACAAAAATGTAGAAGTTACATCATTACATAAGAGAAACTAGGGATACTTCAATAGAAGATTCTTTCCAACAACCTAGAAAATGACATCCTCCACAAGATCACATTCTTGTTCTTGTGGTTCTATTGTATCTCTCTCATTCTTTCCTTTGTAAAGTGTCGTTTACATGTTGGAATGTTGTTGACCTTTTTGTAGATTGGTTTACTTTGATATTCTCCTTGTTGCTTGTTAATGTGGAAATACCTACATGAGTAATAAATATGTAGATATTTTGGTTTAATTGTTAAGGGTTTGTGGGGATATTTTTCTCAAACGGAGTGAATATTTCACCTATCTTCAAAGTTACAAACTTATACCCTATACCCTCTCCATGACGACCAACCAAGTGAAGATAATACTAGTTTAGATTAGATACAACAATTACTCAAAAAAGGAAGGATAAAAGGTGATTCAATCAACTCTAGACCCATCTAGAGAATGAGGGGTAAAGAGTATAGAAAGTATAAAAGGGAAAAGCAATTAAAGGGACTACTTGTATAAGTTTTTGTAAGATGGGTCATCATGGTTGACAAGTCCTTGGATGAACTCGTTAAAAAATTGTGAGATTAAGCTCATGTTTCTTTCCTATATGGGGCATGTATAATGTAGGAGCATCCTTGGTTTTATCACAATTTGCATCACCCTAAAAAGAGAAAATAATAATAAAGTATTTATTTATAATCATTGTTACCTTTGTTGTTATATAGATTTCTTTTTCAAATAATTCATTCACATCCATTATTAACGAACTAAGATGTTGAAGGTCGACATTGGATATCTTTTATTAATTTTTGACACATGATCATAATATGATTCTTGTAAGCGTTAGTAGAATTTTGGGGAGCTAAAGAGTCATTAATCCTCCACAACTTGGAGTTATGCATACTCAAGAATATGGAACACACAAAAAAAAGGGGGTAAAGGGGCAGGGGGGGAGGGAAATTAATTAAAACTAATGGCTTGACATCCTGTACTAGTAGGCAACATTCTATAATGCGCTATTCCCTTTGTATTTCAAGTTTTAATTGGAGTGTGGGGTTATAAGATCCCAGCTTGTGACCATGGAGAGGATTTCTCTCAAGACCTTTGGAAATGGTTTATTGAGGTTATAATTATACTTAGGAGGACATTTAGAACCTTTTTTCATGAAGATAGATTGAAATTTTGGTTTCTTTGAATAGTAAAGTAGAAAATATATCATATAAATATTGATTACATAATCCAATTTGTTAAATATTTATATACAATGATATTTTTTATTTTTCTAGATAATTTTATTAATATTCTTATTTTTAGATTTATGTAATTAATTTAAATAATTATCTCGCATATATGTCCTAGATGAGCTTTTGAAGCTCATTTTTCCTATCAACGGTTCACAAACCACGAGAGACCCGGCAAGGTGCTTAAATCAATCTCAGCCGTGCATATTTTTTGCCATTTTTTCGGCTATTTTTCGCGGCCTTATTCGTTTTCGCTCCACCATTTTATTAAGCCGCTATTTACATGCTTCAGGTGATAGTTTTATTTACACCCACCTGTACCCACCTCTAACACCCGTACCCACCTTCGTTAGAGGTAAATCTGTGCCTTCATAAATAAGATATTTGTTTTGTCAGAAAAAAAAAAACGGTCATCATTTTTCGCCAAATTTTCGGCTGTTTCTAGCCGCTTTTTAACTGCTTTCCCCGCCTCGATTGGTTTCCGCTCCTCCAAATTCTTCCTCCAATTTGGCGAGCTGCAGCGGTTTCGGCGAGGCTTGGGAATTTTTTTGTGTCCGTGCGGAGGGATTTTGTCAGACGTGACAGCCCGTCGGTTGGGCATGTGGGGAAGGCTGTGGGTCCTATGGGCACTTCAGACAACCGCAGGAGTTTTCTGTATTTTCCTGGGCAGGTCTTTGCCTCTCTCCGTGCTATTTCCGCTTCTTTTTACTGGGATTGGCAATATTCAAATAAAAGCTCAAGTTTATTTTTTTCCATTTTTATTTATATTAAAAACTTTTTTTATATATAAAGTTTCTATATTTATATATGTAATCTTTTTATTTTTCAAAATATAATAAATATTCTTTTAAAAATAATATATATTATAATATTTTGTGTTTTAATGGTGAAATTAATTTAAATGTATTTTAGTTAGTAAAATAATAACTATATAGATTTTTTAATTAAATAAATATTAAGGTTATAATTAATTATAATATATTTAATAATAATAAGAAATAAATTAAAATTCAACTATGTTATTCAATAATTGAAACAAACAATGACACTATTAAAGAAGCAATCTTGTATATTTGTTCCAAAATATTCCATAAAATATGGCTTTAATAACACATTAGATGTTGTTTCAATCATGTTCAAATAGAACAATTATACCATCTAAAATACAAAGATTAATTTAAAAATTAAATAATATCAAAAGCTTAAATGTAATTTTCAAAAATAAATCTAAAATAAATAGAATTCTTAAATCTCTTCCAAAATCAAATCCACCATAACCCTTGCTAACTATACAATTTGTAATATACAATTCATTAAATGTGACAGCAAGGTAAATTATTGTATTCACCATATACAAATGTCCTTATTCAATCTTATAAAATAAAAATTAAAAAGCTCATTTTCTATATCTAGTGAATTTTTTATTATCATTTTCATAATATCACATTCATTAAAAATAAGATACTGCTTCATACATTTATATTCAAAATAGGGAAAATATTATTATCCAATACTAAGATAATATATAGATTCTTGTAAGATACTGTCTTGGTTAATTGTGTTGTTTACATTTAAATCATTCTCAATGGTAGTAGTTCAACAAGACATGCAAGGGAAAAGACCAATTTGTTATGTCAAAGAGTTTCAAGGACTATTTCAATTTCTCTCATCCACTTATATATGAGGAAATTTGGACCCAAATCATTATGCATGGGCATATGGTATGAATATAATGATTTATTATTTGATACTTGTATGACATTCATATGTACCCGACCTCTTTCTAATGGAACCTTAGTTTTCTTTAGCATAATCTAGAATCTAATTTTACTCTCCCGAGATTTGGAACATTGCCCCTAGCATTAATCACTTTCAATAGTCATGTTGTTGGCATTAATCCTTTTGTATTTTCCTATTTTCTAAAAATTTCAGTTAAAACTATTTTGCTTCAAGCTTGATTGTTGTATTTTTTGGGAGTCTAACATTTGATTATATTCCTGATTCAAAGGTTTTAGCAATTGATCTCATTTACTACACAAATGTATGCAAAAATTAGAACAAGAAATTGCCTAATTGACCTTACACACCTCTTCGGCGTACCCATTGCACACTAGGTGCGATTGCTAGTTCTATTAATATTTAGCCGATAGGCTATTCTTGGTGGGAAATCCCACCGAAATCGTCTACTGTCTAATATCAAGAAATTTCTCAGCATTCTTGGATGGCAGGATGACTTCTTTTCGGAGGACATTTATTTGGGAGACAAACAATAATTAATGAGTAATGGCGTAGGGAATAGTTGAAGGTATCGTCACACATTTATTGAGGAATGGCTTTCTTTCCCTTGGCCATTCATTATGGCAGGATGTCGGCAACTCATCTCTTTAGTCCACGACGAATTGCTGCACACGAAGCCTGACATCAAGCGGACTGTCTGAAAATGTTACCGGATATACGCAATGAGTTCATGTGTAGGGGTGTTGTCAACCTCTATCCACATCTTCAAACGGCGGCTCTGAACAACATCATGGGAAGTGTCTTTGGTACAAAGCTGGATGGTGACAGAGAAGGCAGAGATGTGAGGAAGATGGTCGAGGAGGGTTTTGATCTGTTGGGAGCATTCAACTGGGCTGATCATCTCCCATGGCTGCAGATTCTTGACCCCGTGCAAATCCACTCCCGATGCTCTCCACTGGTACCTCGTGTAAAGAGTTTCATTCAACACATTATCCACCAACATCGACAAACCACCATGCTCAGAGACAACACTGATTCATATGTTTTTGATGTGCTCCTTTCCCTTCAAGGCCACAAAAACCTCGACAATGATGATATCATCGCGGTTCTTTGGGTAAGAAGGCACCTCTCATATTATTTATTTCCAGATCTATACATTACTCTCCAATAAAACTAACAAATACTTTATATCATAATATTCTTGACATACAGGAGATGATCTTCCACGGCACAGACACCATCACTTTAGTTACAGACTGGACAATGGCAGAGTTTGCATTGAACGAGGAAATGCAGTGCAGAGCTCAGGCAGAGTTGGATGTCGTCGTGGGGCAGGACAAAAGTGTGCGAGATGAGGACATTGGAAGGCTCCCGTATCTACAAGCGGTGGTGAAAGAGAGTTTACGGATGCATCCGCCCGGGCCTCTGCTATCGTGGGCCCACCTCTACACGGAGAACGTGGATATATGGGATGGGATGCATATTCTAGCAGGAACGACAGCTATGGAGAACATGTGGTCCATCACTCATGACCCTGTAATCTGGGAGTCGCCTCATGAATTCTGGTCGGAGAGATTTCTACAAGAGAAAGTAGACATTCGGGGTAATGACTTGAGACTTGCGCCTTTAGGTGCAGGTTGACGAGTGTGTCGGGGAAAGGCTCTGGACCTCACTACAGTTCATCTCTGGGTAGTGAAATTGCTACACCATTACCAGTGGACTCCTAAAAAACACCCGGTAGATCTTACCGAGATTCTCAAGTTGTCCTCTTAAATGCTCACTCCCCTTATTGCGAAAGACAGGAGCAGAGAGAGAGGCGAGTGCCTTGGAAGATAGTTCGCAAAAGGCAGAACATGAGTCGCAGAAGGACGGGAGGAAAAGGGCTCAATTTAGATAGGGGAATGACGTGTATTTACCAGGGGTATGGCGCTTGTGCGAGGAGTTGTCCATAACTTGTAGGACATGAAGGGCAGTTTGGTACACAGAAAAAGACCTCAACCTTCCATTAACGACCTCATTAAAGAGGCGTTTTGAGCAAAAATGGAAGGGGAGGCACCAAAATCGCGTAGGGGAGAGAATAGAAAGAAGATTCTTCAAATGAAAGCTTGGCCTTTGGAAAAACAAAATGCAGAGGAAGATCAAAGGAGGAGCATGTCCATCTAGAGGCGCAACAGAGGGAATGGCATGGCAGTTGGGTGGCATTTTACAGATAGAAATCCTCCATAAATTTACATTTTCGGGTTCTATTTGGGACAAAAATGTAGAGGGAAGGCTTAAATGCAAATCAAGATAGGAAAAATGTGAGGGGGAAAGTCAACCAGAGCCATGTGAAGCTGTTGGGAGGTGTGAGAGGGTAAGCGTGCCAATGCTGGGTATCATAAACCCAACAGATCAAGAACAACATAAGACCATAAAGCTCCAAAATGTGAGCAACCAGGTTAGAGGAAATTTCAGGAGTGTCTAAAGGAAAGACAATAGAGTTGTTTGTGGAGAAAAATGTGGATAAAAGAGCATGAGTAGGTGTCCACTAGGGTTCTACAAAAGATTGCGAGCACGAGCAATTTGCCTATGCTAGAGAAAAAACTTGCCCTCACCATTAAGGAGATATCTGATTGTAACCCTTTGATCCTTTATTATTATCATAGTTTATATTTCTATGGGTGACAACATATAAAAATATATGAATGGTCAAAGATTCTAATGACATGAAAGAAGCAACAACTTATTTTAGAAACAAATGTGTTAATTATAAAGTGTTAGACAAATCTCCCTTGTTGTGGTTAGTGTCCTCCCTGCTTGCAACGAAATGGATTTAATAAGAAACTTTAGGAACTTTGAGAAAAAACAATTAGTTAGTCATTTCTTGTCTGTGCCTTCATGTTTTGCATACATGTTAGACAGGGCAACTACAATAACATTTGACAAAAATCTACTATCAATTATGCTAGGTTAGACGTCCATACCCTGTTCTAAAGTTCCCAGTTTGACACAAGCAGGGAAGTAGCTGGCAAAGGTTAACACATTTCTTCAAGGCATTTTATGAAGTAGTTTGTGTGTCTTATTTATGCTTATACATTTTGCATACATGTCATGGATTTGAAGTTTATAAGTAATTAAAGTGAGATTTATTTTCTGATCTCAATTCTACATTTGATTGAAAGAACCAAGAGTTGTTATATGCCTCAGTAGGGCATTTTGTAGATAAATGATTCATATGATCAAGTTGATTATTGATCAGTTTGTATTTGATTAAAAGACTATTTGGAATAGTTTAAATTCTTGGTAATATGTATCTTACAGTACCTATTAAGAATATATATATTATTTTATTAAAAATATATCATTCAAAACACCTTGATTATAGATTCTATGATGACATACTGTTGGCTTGATCATGAGCAACTTAATAATATTTATCATGTCAATAAGAGTTAAGAGTTAAGAATTATATGCATTAACATTTTTGTTGTTGATTGCTTTCTTAATAATTCTATGTTGGGTTTTTGATTTCATGCCAATAAGAGTACGGTGTAATATCCACTCAAGTTAAGAAAGCAATCAACAACAAAAAAGTCAATGCAAGGTTAGTAGCTGATATGTAAGACAATTTATCATTTTTTTTGAGTATGTTGGAAGTGTGTTAGTGTGTGAATATTCTAGAATCAATAGTATATTGTTTAGGAAAAATATAAAAACTACATGGCAGATTCCAAAAGACAAAAAATATCCTTTTTTTCCTTAGCCTTTATAGACCAAAATTAGATTTGTGTTCAAAGAAGTAAAATTTACATTTATTAAGGAAGGTATTTACAATGAAGTTCCTAAATTTTTCAATAAATTGGTTATATCCTTTAGGGGTAGACAATAAATACTTAAATATTGATAAGGATCTAACATTTTTATTGATTCCATGTTTTAGCTATATTTGGCTAAGAAATAGAAACACGTTCCTCAATGGAAGAAAAAACCTTTATGATATGGTCCATTTTAGATATTATAGTAGTTAACACAAAATACTTTTTTGTTGGAGTTTTCTCAAGTATATAAAAATATTTTTAGTTATCAATGCTAAGTAGCATAATTTGTTTATGTCCTATACGCTAGACGAGGAACATGAGGGTAATATTAATTCTTCATCAAATTATTTTCATGTAAGGAGTAAGATTACTTGGAAGAAGAATTTTTTATTAACAAGGTGAGGTAAAACATGCACAAAGAGTGTGAGGCATAGTTTATTGGTAAGGAAGTGAATTTTCTAAATAAGACCAAATGCATTTCTCAAGAAGATCTAGGAAATAAGGCTAAATGAATGTGTCAAGAATATCTAGGACTAAGGACATTAGGCATCAAAAATAATTTAATTAGGGATCCATGATTCACAACAAATTTAAGTTGGTTTTAATGGAAAGGTTCTAAATTTTGTCACATGTTTGAGAAATCTGATGGAGAATTTTTAGGTTAATTTGAAAAATATATTCAAATGTTAAAATTAATTTATAATAATTTTATGATTGGAGGAAAGTTCAAAATATTTTTTTTTGACAATCTAGAACATTGTCATAGCACTTGTGGAGATACAATTTGTTCATTGATTTTTGTAGGGGACCTTTGAAATTAGTATGTTGTTAAATTATCACTACTAAAGTGTCTTTAGTTTCTACTTGAGTGTTATTGAAGATTGATTAAGTTGCTAAAGTGTCTTTGATTTTTATTGCATGGGGTAAAGATTGAATAAGCTATAAATTTGACTTTAGTTGTTACAAAAGATCAATTATGCTCTAAAGTGCTGCTAAGAGACATATGTTACTATTGAAGTATGTATGTTTTTATTGAAGTGTACATTGTTGATATGAAAGGTATTTTTTCATTGACCAATTGTTAACTTGTAAAGGTCATGTGTTTAATTTTTCTTCATCTTATTAGTAATGAGAGAGTTGAAATAAGCCATTGGATGTGGGATATTGGTTATTTGAATTGTGTCATTAATTATCATAAGGTCATAGTTGTAGATAAATATATGGAAATTGATCAATTATTCATATTCCTTATTGACATCTATTATACTAAAAAGGAAGACTATTTAGATATAATTGGGAATAATTTATACTCAAAAAATTGTAAATGTGAAACTATTCCTATTCCAAAAGTAATAATATTCTTCCTTGAACTTGAGTGATTAAAGTATGCATAATCGAGGGGCATTGAGACATTCCAAAAGTATAATTGAATAATAAATGTGACTTATAATTGTTTCAAATGAGAGAAGGTTAAAGTTATTATAGTTATAGTCAAATATAGTGGAGGTAGAGGAGTGTATGGTTTATTGAAATACTCCAAAAAACCATTTATGTAGCATTGCACTCTATGAATTAATAAAAAGAAGTGATGAGATAGTAAAGGAAAACACTACCTATTTTGTGATGTGTGTGATCTATTATTTGTTATTTTCCTCTTCTTTTTCCTCAAATTTTATATGTCTATAAATGATTAAATCCTTTCAAAATTATTTTCTAAGATTTTTTAAGAGAGTTAATTTAGAAATACGTAGTTATGAATCATTAAATTTTGAAATTGAATGCTTTATGGACTAGTCACTAGTTATAAAGCCTTAAATAAAACCATTGTAAACAATAAACAATAGATACCCTTTTCCTAACATCGATGGAATCATATTTGGGGAAAATGGTATTTGACTCATTATGATTATCAATCTAATGATTTATGAAATTATTTTCAAATGGAAATACCCCTTGCCTAGAATCAATGACCTTCTTCATCATATAAAGGGGCATGGTATATGATAAAGATGGATTTAACTTTATGCCATCATTAGGTACGAATGGATCCTATTGATCACTATAAAATTGCATTGAAAATTAAAGCTATAGTTTATAAATGATTGATTTCTTTGAGATCAATAATTGTCCTACAACATCTATGTAGCTCATTAATGACATTTCAACCTAACCTAGGATAGTTCATGAATGATATTTTTATGTATGAGAACAATTGGGAGGATCATATTTAGCATGTTCAAACTACCTTATATAGCCTCTAATGTCACAAGCTTCAAGCAAAAATGAAGAAATCTTGCTTTTGTTAACATTATGTCAAATACTTGAGTTTTGTCATTGATTAGAATGAGGTACATGTAAACCTTAACAAGGTGAAATACCTAAAAGATTGGCCTATTAGTTTTCGATTATGTTTAGCATAGCATATCGATTTAAATTAAGTTCCATTTGTTCATATTCAAATCTTCTTGTATCCTATCATCAATTGACTTTTGCTATAAATAGTTCTCTTAAGAAAAGCAATTTACATTTTCTTGCGATTTCTTTCCTTGCCCTTCAATATATTGCTAGAGTATATCCTGCTATCGACGTAACCATTACTTCTCGTTGGGGTGCAAGTGCTGGTCTTATTCTTATTTTTACTTAGAAAATTTACCCAAAGATTGGGTGGTCTTTAATTGCAAACCCTTCATTGATTGCGTAGGTAAAGTTGGTCCATCCTGAAAGAATAGGCCTGTCGTGGCCTCTGAAATTTCTAAAGGAAGTCAACACAAAACTGTAGGCGATTTTTCCGAGTCCAGAAAAATATTATTAAATGTGGGATCACATAAAAGTCCTGTTTTGTATGGCATGCCCACTGACTTTGACTGCCAGCGACGCCCTTTTGGGTGCAGACCCCGCATCACGTGGCCTATGAGGCGGATTGCTCCTACTGCGGGCCCCGCCTCGTGTGCTATATTACGTGGAATGTTCCTCGTTGACCCCGTATTCCATACATCATTTGATTTGAAATGAAATGTCTGGAAGATTCCAAAAGAGACTCGCTGGCGTTCCATATAAAACAGAATTGTTGTGACCCCACATTCGATAATCTTCACGGACTGGACAAAGAGAAAAATGACCTTCAGTTTTGTCTTTGACTTTCCTTAAAAATTTCCAAAGGGGCGAATGGGACTTTTTCAAGTTTACGTGTTATAGGAGAAACTCTTAAGGTCTTTTATATTTATTTATTACTTTGTAAGTAATACATTTCTTAAATTTCGAAAGTGATGACTGGTTTATTTGTTTGTGTTATCATTTCATATATAGTTCCCTACAAAAACTCTTTCGAGTTTCCTTCATGTAAATAGACTTGTGTGTTATAGCACGGAGGGGAAACTCTTAAATCTTAAGATCTTTCATATTTATTTATTTATTCGTAAGTAATATATTTCTTAAATTTTGGGAGTGACGACCGGCTTATTTGTTTGTGTTATCATTTCATATCTGGTCCCTTACCAAAACTCTTTCAAGTGTACTTCATTCAAATAGACTCATGTGTTATGGTACGAAGGAGAAACTCTTAAATCTTAAGGTTTTTCGTATTTATTTATTTATTTGCAAGTAATATGTTTCTTAAATTTCGGAACGCACGACAGGCGTATTTATTTGTGTTATCATTTCATATCTGATCCCCTATGAAGACTCTTTCAAGTTTACTTCATACAAATAGACTTATGTATTATAGTACGAAGGAGAAACTCTTAAATCTTAAGGTCTTTTATATTTATTTATTTATTTGTAAGTAATATATTTCTTCACGAATGAATGCAAGTAATAAATTGTCTATTTATAGATGTAGGATAACAAATGAAAATGGGACAAAAATTTTAATCTTCAAATTTATTAATCTATTTGATTGAATACCAAGAATCTTTCAAGCTTACTTGGTGCAAATAGACTTTATGTGTTAGTATAGAGGAAAAATGCTTAAACCTTAAGGTCCTTCATATTTACTTATTTATAAGTAACATATTTCTTCATCAATGAATGCCATAATAAATTGTCTACTTATACATGTAGTATAATGAATGAAAATGATGAGCTCAATTTTAATATCGATGGTAGAAGAATGGTATGAATGTTGTTGATGATGTGTAATAATAATTTATTATTATTAAATTTATGTATTTTATTTAATGAATGTCAATATAATATGTGTAGAAAAT
Source organism: Sequoia sempervirens (assembly GCA_007258455.2). Taxonomy (NCBI): domain Eukaryota; kingdom Viridiplantae; phylum Streptophyta; class Pinopsida; order Cupressales; family Cupressaceae; genus Sequoia; species Sequoia sempervirens. The sequence continues at coordinate 17,199 of VDFB02086376.1, forward strand.
TTTGAGGGATGAACTTGAGTATCACTGGCTTGATATTAATTCCTATATATTTGAATTTTGATATACAAAATCTAAATTACTAAAATATAAAATTCTTAAATTTATTTGCTCTAGTCTTTAATGAACTTTTAAGCATTGCAATATTTATAAACATCTTAAAGGAATTTGTTGGATCAATAAGGTCAAGTTCTACTAGGTCATGTCCCTAGATCAACCAACATTATTCATTTAATCAAGAAAAGTTTTTCAATTAAAGACTAATGGAGTCAATTTATAAATTTGTGGTTTTTGTGTCCAAATTGGGTGTTAGTGTCTAGTTTAGGTGCTTAGGTCTAGGTTGGTGTCAATATCCTTTTAGGGTGCCACTGTCCAATCTAGGTACCCTTTTCTAGAGGTTTTTAGTTGAATCATTTTGATCTTTTTTTATGCTAGTTTTATGATAAGGGAGCATTGATGAATGCTTGTTTGATGATTGTTTAGGTTCCAGTAGAGATGTGTGAGCACGCGTGCGGTCATGTGTACATACTCATGACTGCACATAGACGCTATCACCCATAGAGGTGGGAAACCTGAGGGATGTCAGATTACTATGGATATAGACCATTCCTACCATGATGTTTCATGACTTGATATTGATGGTGCTCATGGAGCATTGCTATGTAGAAACCTTGACCTTCCATATTCCAATGGGGGAGATGACTATGACACTTGAGTATGTTTATATGATATTGTGATTGCCCATATATGGTGAGATCATATGTATAGAGGAGTGGAAGATTCCAAATGACATCCTAGCTGACTAAATGTATTATGTCGATCACGTTATACCTAAGGATAACACCATACGTATATACATGTAGTGGATACTACATATTGATGTAACTATCCCCATTATCCATAGTATTCTAATTTCTATTGTTGCACTCATGGTGGAGCCCAATGGGAAAGGCATACACCTCCATGGGGGCCTGATACATACCATCCACACAAAAGAGGGTCAACACACTATCTTCACTTAAGGATGGAGCTTGTTGGCCCACCTCTACCATGATTTAGGTCAATACATGTATTATGAGGAACATAGCTTGATGAATTGCACCCTCCTTTAGGTGTGTGCAATTGAGAATATTACATGCATGTGGCCCATGGGGTTCCCGATTGAGATGACATGGACCTTTCCTCAAGCACACACCTACCTCTTGAGGAGACCATGGTAGTTTGGTAATTTTTTATATTGGCAAGTAGTGTTTGATAGACCATGGGCTATAGATCTAGTGTTGAGACTATACATGAGATTGCAATCGTAAACAAATCAACCTCACTAGTTGGTGAGGATGCAAAGAGACCATCTCCTTGTTAATTTCCATGAGTATATGGTGATGTTATTATATTATGATCAAGTGACCTAATAATTCAGTCATGTATAAGGAGTCCTTATCACTCAACTCTCATATCTTTGATAGGCACACAATTCCACTAGACTCAAAGGCATACCCTCACCCACCACCATAGATCTCACATTGAGCAACTTGATGATGAGGAGTAGGATGTAACCCTCATGTTTAGATTTGATGATGTGGGAGTTAGCATTGTGTATGTGACATGGTGGAGCATTGCTCATCCAAATCTTTTGTTTCTTACAAACCATCCCATTGGTGACCTAAGGACATGGGCATACTAGAGTGAGGAATCCGAGGAGGAGGAGGTAGATGACAATGAGGGTGGTGGTGATGATGATAAGACAAATTGATACTAGAAGTAGGAGGATGTTGATGGAAGGGATAGGAGGTTAGTGTTATTATTGAGGGGATGTGGGTATGTGTAGGATCATCATGGAAAAACACAATCCCTTAAGTGGCAAAAAAATAAAAAAATTTAGAGTTAGGCAATTTGACATAAAAATTTCAATAAGTTATCTATATTATTTCAAAAATATGTAAGAATAGAATATGTAGAAAATTAAATGTAGTTTTGAAACTACTA
>VDFB02086377.1:0-22446 GCA_007258455.2 Sequoia sempervirens
GCGACCACATAGGAAATCAATCACATTGAAAGGATTTCAAAGGGGTCCCTCAGGAGCCCTTCAAAAGAAGAGGGGCCCACTCAGGGAACACATTGTTTGAAAAGCAGGGTCTAGTCAAGCTTCCCCGAAGCTAGACACAAAGAATTCATTTGAGAGAAAATCTTTCAATGGGGTCCCTCAGGAACCCTTCAAGAGAAGAGGGGTCCACTCAAGGGACACTCTATTTGAAAGCATATAAAGAGGAGAGAGAGGGTTCTTAAGAAGGACACACATCTCCAAAACAAGTTATCACTACCCCTAACATATAGGGGAGGAGAACCATGCAAGATACATAGAACATACAAAATAGAGGTAAACCTTGATATCACTTATCATTTGAAGAAGAGGTAGGTGCCTCAACAAACAAGTGAGTGATGGCACCTGAATCAATTTTTTTTTTTCATTTTATCCTTCAAGGCCTTACATTCACTAGTGGAATGGCCTGACACTCGATGGTGCACATAAATAATGCTTTTATTTTTCATGATTATGAGATTTCTTAAGTGTAGGAGAAGGAAGAGTAATCAATTGAGCTTTTAGAAGCCACAAAAAAATACACTCTTACTTAGATAAAGAATGAGCAGCAGGAAGCAACCCTTTCTCTTGTGGAGAAAAGTTTGACTAATCGCAAGAAGAAGATACAAAAATGGAAGACAATGGAGGATCCTCATGGAGAGTATTATTCTGGCTAGGGGGATCATACTCTTCTACGAGATCACCATTAAACTTCTTGATAGGACTATCCAAATTAGCCTCTTTAAAAAGGGTGTGATCATCTTCCTTAGAAGGGGAAGGATCAACATCAAGGACATTACAACTATTGTTCACATTACCCCATGATATAGAGAGTAAGCATCTTCGATAGTGGGTTTGGATGATGTTATCAGAAGGTATAAGTGGATTGGGTTGACTTTATATTCCCTAATGAAGGAATCTGTAAAGTCTAGATAACCCCAATCATCACCAAGACATGCATTTTCTTGAGAAGACGTAGGAGGAATAGACTTAACATTTCTTGCTTTAGAAGGATCTTCTTTAGGGACATCTATCTCAAGAGTAACCTTTGTAGTAGGTACTGCTGGAGTAAACATCAACACATTGGAAGACACTGAAGGAATAAGAGTAGGCACAACCGAAACTTGACTGACAGCTACCATCTCACATAAGTGTATAGCATCAGGGTCAACCTTGAATATGACTACTCAATTATTGTAGATAAACTTAATAGATTTATGCAAGGTAGATGAGACTGCACCCATAGCATGAGTCCATGGCCTACAAAGAAGAAGGTTATATGGTAATTTTTCTGACATGACATATACAAGGGTGGGTACGGTAATGGGTCCCAACCTCAAAGGAAAGACTATCGTGCCTAGGGCTTGTCGACCAACACTATTAAACCCATGAATGACAATAGAAGAAGCATTAAGAGAAGATGAATCAATATTAATGTTAGGAAATAGATCAACACTACATACATTGATCGTTGAACCAATGTCAATGAGAGTACTTCTAATGCCAATTTTATTAATATTAACTATGACCATTAAAGGGTTCGCTTGCTTGTGCACTTTCAGAGGTGAGAGTTCCTACGAAGAGAATGTAATATTCGACGAATCCACATGAATATTCCATCAACGTATTAGTTTTTGTTGGCCTAGCAGAGGTAGGTAAAAAAATCTTCTGTAAGGCTTCTTAAAGCATACCTTGGTAAACTGGAGTAGAGTGAAGCAAGTCCCATAGTGGGATCTTATCTAGAGTAACTTGGAGTTGCTTGACAAGATTGTAATCACCAGGTGCTTTAGCTATAGGTTTAGGTGCTTGAGGAAGGCTTGGTTATTTATTCATTATATTCTCATAAGTATGGGCTAATGCCTATAAGAGGGAACTTTCAAAAGATTAGGAGAATCAGCATCAAATGGAACACCATAAATATAACAAATCCTTTTAGGAGGACTAGCTGGTGTTAGGTAAATGACTGGTCTCTTAGGCCTTTTAGGGGCAGTAGAGACATAGATTAACTTTACAGAATCATCACAACTAGTGGGATAATTATTCAAACAAATATTCTTAACATCAATCCAGGGAGGATTAGATGTGGAAGGAGGTTCATCATTCACCAATGTATCATCTCTAGAAGAGAGTTCATTGAAATGGATAAGAAATTCATCATTCAAAAGTGTAACATCTCTAGAAAAGAGTGTATTAGAAGGTATAAGAGATTTATCATTAAAAAATGCATCATCTCCAAAAGAGAGTGTGTTGGAATGAATAGAAGGTTCATTATTCACAAATACATCATCTCTAGGAGAGAGTGCATTGGCATGAAGAGAAGGTAGAGTAACATTAAGAAAGGTATTAATGATTTTGTCTTCTTGCAACAAGATATCCTCTAGAGAAAGAGGACTTTTGTGAGAAGGATCAAAGATACCAAGTGACATGGACAAAGCCAAGTCACCATCACATGCATGAAATGGAATATTATTAAAATTTTGAGCAAAATTAGATACTAAACTAATAAAAGAAGATATCAAAGTCATTACAATTTTTTCAGTATTTTCTATGCTCTAGTAATTCGCCATTTTTGGAGATCTCTGGAGAAGAATTTGAGGTCAGAACTTGCGTCGGTCCCTAAAATTTATCTGTCGAAGGCATAGTATTTTAAGGATTGAACTAGTTCTCTTGGATACCTTTCCAATGGTCTAAACGGTTCCAAATTTTGAGCACCAAGTCAAAAGTTATGACCCTGACAAGTAGGGGTAAATAAATTCCTAGATTTTGAAAAAAAGAGTTGCTCTTCACGTTGGGTTCACCAAAATGTAGAGAAAGGGGATTCGCTACTCACAAGTTCTCTTCATTCAGAGAGCCTCACGGGACGAACTTCCCTAAAGTACCTTAGGAACAATGTGAGAGTTCTAGAATCAAAAAGAGCAAGTCACAAAGATTTTCTGGACAAACTGGCAAGCTCACGACGAAATGATGACAGCGTAGAACACGGATGACAGTGCGGTGCACTGGCATCCTAGAGGCGCACTAGCATCTCGTATAGAACAGAAAGTGAGAATATCATAGAAAATGACAAAATGAAGACTGGCAACCTAATTGCAAAAAACTTACAAAATGTAGGAAAATGATAGAATGTGATAACGTTGAAATAAAGCAAAATAGAAATGATAAAGAGAATAAGAGAAAGAAAATAAATTCTCACAACCACGCAAGAGATGAAGCCTCTAGCACGTGAATGTCTTCAAAACCTATATGCATAATATCTGGAGAAATTGTTGGGGCTGTACAGGGGTTTGCCTCAGTCAAACCCCCATTTTGGTGTTCCCACCTCCACAGGCTACGAGATAGAAAGAAATAATGTAATCGAAATGGAAAAAAGCGTGTGGTGAAAGAAAAACCCGCTTCAGGAGTAGAACCCACACCACCAAGTATAGGTGACAAAATAAATCCCAACTCGAGGAGGAGAACCCATGTCACAAAGTAAGGATGCAATAGTTGGGGGATATGGAATCCCAGTATGCTTGCAAGCACAAAGCAAGGGAGATAGAACTACAAGGCTTAAGAAAGCCATATGAAGAGGGGAATAGAGCTCAAGATCCAAGAGTGTTGTTGTAATGAGCTTGTGAAAGCTTGAGAGTGCTTCTAAGGGTGGTGTCAAGAAGTGGAAGAGGAATCCAAAAGTTGGAATGAAGCTAGAGTGAAGCTAGAAGCACTTGGAAGAAGCAATAGAAATAAAAAGATAGAATTTAAGGAGAGAAAGGAAGCAAAAAGAAGCTTCCTGGGTGGTTACAAGGCATCTCGAGCCGTTACCACTGACCAAAGTAGGTGACAAGTGGCAAGCATGCACAAAAATGATCATTTGAATGTTGAAATTTTGTAGGATGCTAGCACAAAGTGTGGACATTTGCACAACGCACTAGTGCCCAAACACATTACGCTACAAAACAACACGAATTAGAAAAGAACAAGGCTCAACATAGAGCTGACGCACAAGGGTAGCTGCTGGAAAGGGGGGATAAGCCTCTTGAGAGAGGGGAAAAAGGCTGATGTAGGGGATAAAATGAGCCTACACAAGATGCTAAAGGAGTGGACACTAAAGTAGACTCAATAATGAATGTGAAATTGCAAGGGGTGCAATTTTATGACTATATAGATCTTCACAAGAATTTTTTCCAACTGCAAGCACAAAAGGAACATATCATCCTACAATTCAGAGAGGTAAGGGATCTAGTCAATCCCAAATTGCTACTAGTTTCTATATCTCTCCTCAATTTTGATAAGGTAAAAGGGATGAATCTAGTATTGGCTACACCAGAAGAAGGAGAACTCTTACTTGATTTTGAAACACCGATCAAGCTGCTTGCAGAGGCCAAGTACGAATGGGAAGATGGAAGGCAGGCCTAGGGAGATTAGTTAAATAAGTTACAGGAGTCAACCACCTTTGGTTGACTCATTGTTTATGTTTCTATGCACTTTTCCTATTTCGGTTTAGATTCTTTGTATATATGCGAACCTTATAGAGAAAATTTCAATTATCTTTTTGAGATTTTTCTTTGGTATGTGACTTAGGGGGATTTAATTCATCACTTTCAAACTATATATATGATTAAGGGGGATTTCTAGTAAGATTCGTAATAGTTTTGTATAGGCACCCTTTGCCCTTGATGTCAAAGGGGGAGATTTTTTGGAGTTTTTGGCATGTTGCCATCAATGACAAAGTGGGAGATTGTTGGAAGTTTAAGGAATTTGTCATTGATGATGCTACTTGGCAACATGAACATGGACTATATATAATGGAGTATTATAGTGTTGTCATTGATGTCAACATTGTTATAGATCACTTTGGGTAAATCTAATAGGGTTTGTGGTTGCTATGGAAGACATTTTGGCAAGTTGATTTGGTTTGGAAAGTTTAACTATGTAGAAATTTGATCAAGTGCCAAAGTTGCCAGTTTAGTGTTATAGTGCATCAGTTTTTGGGTCCACACCACTCCGCAAATGAAGATATCACTATGTGATTCCAGCATTAATTTTGTGGATGTTATATGCACCTAAATCCAAGATTTCATCATGTTTTTCATAGTAGTTTGAGAGTTATGGTAACATAGTTCGGTCTAGCATATTACGTTTGCTTTCTATATAGTGTGTTTGTGTGGGAGATTTTGTACATCTCTACCAATGAGTATTTGGCCTTGCGGTGTTAAAGTTAAGTTACCAGATGTTAGTTGAGCCTAGATTTTGGATTGCATCGAGTTTTGAGGTCCATGTTTCAAGATGTGGATACACAAATGAAGGGTTTTACTTTTAGGTCTTATGTGAAGCCGACCTAACATGTTTGATGATTATGCGAAGGATAAATATGTGTTAATATCTTATGTGTGATCTATTTTAGGTCCATGCAGACCTATCTTAAGGAGTTTTGAATTTTTAATTGTGGTGTGTGTTATGGATGACAATTTTTGGAGTCGACAAATTACATTTTGGTTATTACATCTAATTAGGCCAACCTAATTGATGTTATACTTGATGTGGACATATATGTTGGATTATTTTTGGTATTTTTTAAGATATAGATGTAACATGTATTATGTGTAATGTGAATTTGAGTAGAGTAATGCAAATAGTGTAGTTGAAGATCTAAGTTGTGTGAATGAAGAGCATTCTAGAGTGTTGAATTAGAATAAGTACGAAGATTTTTATTGCGATTCATTGGAACTATATTCCTACATATTGTAGATGCAATTGTAACAATTCAAAATAGGCTATGACCCACCATCTCTCTTTTATCTTTTTCTCTATAGACAGTGAGTCCACTTGGATAGTGAGTCCACCTGTAATAAGCATTTATGTAATATACTATAACTGGTTATAATATATTGTGAGCTAACCATCACCATGGTTTTTCCCATTTTGGGTTTTCCATGTTAAAATCCTGGTGTTCATGTGTTATGTGATGTTGCAGATTTTCCCATGCTTTATTTCGTTACTGTAGTTGATATGTATTAGTTAGTAGATGGTTGATGTTTGAATGGTTTAAGAGAATACTGATTACCCCCTGTTATGCCTCGCATAACCACCCCATTTTCTTACTGATCAAAATGGGTCCCCCTCCTTATCTTGGTGTTTTCTTTCCCTTTGTTTCTCTTGTTTTGGTTTCCCCTTTGTGGTTTTGTTTTGGCCTTAGGAGTTTTCTTTTCCCATGCCTTGTTTTCTTTTCTCTTTGTTGGAGTTGGGTTTTGAAATGGAATATGAACTTTTCCTTAAAAGAGGGTTCATGTTCCAGGTGCTATTCTGAATTCAATTTTCATTGTCTTCCCTTTCCTTGTTTTGTTTTAGAATCGGGTTTAGGCTTGGAACCTAAACCTTTCTCCTATGGGGATTCACATTTTGGTTCTTTCCCCAACTTCAATTCTCGCTTTCCTATTTTCTTTTGGTTTTGTCAGGCTTGGGTCTTGGGTTGAAACCTGAACCTTTCTCCTTCAAAGGATTCATGTTGTAGGTCCGAACCCAATCCCGGTCCCCACATCCTTTTGTGCGAGTTTCAAAATCAGGTGTTGAACCGAACTGGATCCTTCCTCAAGTGTCCATGTCCTGGTTTTGACCCGATCCTAATTTTTGCTCTGCCTTTGAGGGTTGCTCTAGTTCATGTTCTTTGTCTGGTCCTAACCTTGACCCCTCTTTTCGTTATCTTCCTTTCACCTTGTCGTTCCTCCATCTTCATTTTTGCATTGTGTATTCATTTTCATGTTTCCTCTTCATTTTTGTTCTTCATGGTTCGATTGGTTTTATTTGTCATCATCTTTCATTTTTTCATCCTGCCTTAGAGTCAATAAATACAAAAAAAATTAAAACATTTTAAATATACAAAAAAATTAAATATTTTAAATATTTTAAAATAAAAAAAATAAAAAATTCAAAAATACAAAAAATCAAAAAATTTAAACATCCAAAAAAATTATTAGAAAATTTTAGAACAATAAAATAAATAAATAAGTTTTAAAATAAAATAAATAAATTTAAAATCTAAAAGATTATAAATTTTAAAGGATCAAAGTTTAAAAGATTTTAATTTTAAAAGATTTAAATAAATAAAATCTTTTCATTTTAAAACGATTTTAAAATCTAAAAATCATAAAAAGTGAAAAACTTGAAAAAAATAAAATTAAATAAACTCAAAATTTGAAAACTTCAAAAATAAAAAATTGTAAGAAAAGGGTTGGTTAGGATTCGGGTCTCGATTGGACGTTGGAACCATCAAATGCGAAATGTCCAGGCATTGTGGAATCTAGAGGATGGAAATTGCATCCACGACGCACAAATTCATGGCCTGTGGATGAAATGAACATTCCACAAATACTCTTCATACAAACCATATGAGCTTTAAATTTCTTGGAGGGGAAAAAAGCATGCAAATTGTTGCATCGATCCAATTGAAGCCAAGAGTTGCATTGCTCCTTTACGTCCACTCCACAACACCAAGAAACTACTAGCTCAAATAGTCATTGAGAGAGAGTTGCATTGAGAGAGATCGTCAAAGAGTCATGAGTAAGTGAGTTTTTTCATTCCCGCGAGGTCCATTTTTTGTTTTCTTCGCCAGGGCGTTCACCAGGGCATTTTCCAGAGTTGCAACAGGGCGTTCACCAGAGCTACACGGGGATTACAGATAAACACCAGGGCATTCACCAGGGCTGCATGGGGTTTGAAGTTTGCACCATTTTTCAGGCTCGGTGCCAGACTAAAAGTCACGAGGAGGTGGGATCTTGTCGGGAAAAGTAGACTAAAAGACAAAGCAGAGACAAAACAAAGTAGAGGCTGGGCCCCGAAAGGACAAAGTGGAAAAGTGGGGTGCGATCAAACAGGTCTACCAGTCGCTTTCCCTACTTTTGTTTGTTTCCTTTATAAGCTATAATTTTGTTTGTTTCCTTTCTTCATAACAGAAAAAAACTGGCATACTGGCATATTCTGAAAACCCACAACAAACACATTCCATATTCAACACAATACCCACATATTCTGGAACCCACAGCAAACACATACTATATTTAACACATGACAGTTAAATAAGTGGAAATAGGGGAAAACCTAGGTACGGCATGTCTGAGTGTCACGACAGGAGGACCACAAACCTTGAATACAAACTCAATATCAAAGCAAATGGGGACACTAGAATGCATTGTGGGTAACAATAAAATGGCAAGTAAGTCTCAAGTGCAACTGAATGACCTCTTGAATCTTCTAGGTCAAGAGGGTCTAAGATTTTCAAGCTCTCACACTCCTCAATGGTCGAACGAGTGGCCCACTTTTCAAGACAGGGGTTTAGCGAACGTGTTGGCACCTTTGCTATCGAGATCACCTTTGTCAAGCATACTGAACCTTATAAATGTAGAAGAAAGGCTGATCTTTGTAAATGCAAAACAATACAATGGGATTCTAAGGCGGAGGTTGGCTCAAAAACGGAAACTGAAACAAAACCAAAAGAAAAAATTTACTTTGATTCTACCAAAAGCTGGTAACAACAAGGCAGACATATCTAGTGTGTTACCCCAGAAAGAAGAGCAAACAATCCAAGCAGAGCACAAAAGCAGTGGGAAGTTAATAGGTGACATAGGGAACCTCAAGCCAAACATGGACAAGCTGGATGAGGGCATGGGCAATACAAAAGAGCTCACTGCAAACAAGAATGTTGCGGAAAATGCATCTCAAGAACTCTACAGCCCTACGTCCTCACCCTTATTATGGTCATCAGGGTTATATGTAGAAGAACTCATGAGAATGAAAAGTAGGCTCGATGTTCTAGAAACAAAGGGGATATACGAAGACAACAGGTTTAAAATAGTCACTGAGGCAAATTACAGGCTGGAAAAGGACAATAAAATGCTGCAAGAACAAATATCAAATCTGCAAGTGAACATGGAGAGGGGACAGCAAGAATTGGTCACTCTAAAACAAGAGTTAGCCCAATTTAAAACAACAAAAAGCGATAAATCAATAATCGAGGGAGGAGAAAACATAAGGGAACTAAAGGTGATTCAATCAGCATTAGCAGACTTGGAGACAAAAGAGAATCAGTTAAGGGATTAGATAGAAGAAGCCAAATCATGGTCACAAGTGGTGAATAGTTCATCAAACGAGCAGAAAGGAATCATTGAAAAACAAGTTAAAAGGCAGCTAAGGGAAGAAAAAGATAAACAAAGCAAGGCTGCAAACATTACTATGAAAGGTTTGAGAGACTATGGAGAGACAGAGAGAACTGACATTCTAACAAGGAATTTCCTAAACGATAAGTTGAAGTGGATAGGACATATTTAGCAAGCTAATAGAATCGGAAAAGAGGTAGATGGAGGAAAAGATAGACATGTAAGAGTCATCTTGAGAAATATTGAAGACAAAAATAAGATTCTAAAAAACAAAGGGCTACTTAGAGGAACACATATTTATCTAGATGAAGATTTGACATTTGAGCAGCAAGAAGAACAAAGGAAAGAATGGGAGAAAGTGAAGACAGCAATAAATGAAGGTAAATGGGCTTGGTTGAAGAATGGGAAAGCTCAAATTAGTGATCGGTTCTCAAACAAGAAATAGGAATTAGTGGCCCCATAGGAATATTTGCATGTTGTAAGTTGGAATTGTAGAGGTTATCCATGGAGAAGAGGACCTGGATTGGGGCCCATAGCGGAAGGAAAGGATATTATCATTCTTACAGAAACACATGAACATGATGGCTGCAAAGTACCAGATTTCGAAGGGTATAAAAAAGTGTCAGTTTGGAATGAAGGTAACAAAATGGGCAAAGGCAATGGAGGGGTTACAGTGCTAATAGATGAAAAGTGGCAGGGAATTGGTAAATTGGCAAAAGAAGACACAAATAAATAGTACATATGGCTGCAAATAACAGAAAATGGAGTAACTTTTAGTCTAGCCGCTTGCTACTTTGCTCCAAAAAATTCAAAGTTTTATAAGAAATGAAATTTAGACAACGAAGACCCGTATGCATCACTAAAAAAAGATCTCTTTTTTTAGCACACTTGGAGATGTGGTTTTAATGGGTGACTTTAATGCAAGGACAGCTAATAACCAATCTCTTCAGTTGAGCAATGAAACCAAAGGGGAGAACAATCCTTTGTGGTTAGAGGAAGGAGGTGGTCTCCATTGGGAAAGATCATCTCAGGATGGTAATGGCACTATCAACTCATTTGGGACAGAATTATTGGGGCTTTGTAGTCTATTTGGCATGGTTATATGCAATGGTATGAGGGATTGGCCGAGGTCTGGAGGTATTACTTGCAAAACGTATAATGGTCAGAGTGTGGTGGACTACGTGGTTTGCTCCCAGAGTTTTAGTTCTAGACTGTTGGAATTTGATATTGAGGACTACCCTATCGGGATGAAATCTGACCACTTACCTCTTCGGGTCAAACTACGCATTTCACCAATCAGCCAACACAACAAACAAGTTATGCACATGCAAAAAAAAGCCCTTCCCAAGGGTAAAATCCTCATAAATCAGGAAAATAGAGAATTATTCAATGCTGCTCTTAAGCAACATTTCCATGATTTGGAAAATAATGTGGAGTCTAAAGCAGCAAAAAAGGTTGATGTCCTTCACAATAATTTGCTGATCCTGATAATACACAAGGCATTAAATGCATGCAAAAGGTCTCATCCCAAGATGGGGACAACAAACACTTTTCCGGCAAATCTGTGGTATGATGAAGAATGTAAGGCAGCCAAGAGATCGCTAATGAAGAGAGGTAGGGGCAAAGAGCTTAAGAAAAAATATGAAAAATTAGTGCAGTCCAAAAAAATAGAGTATGTAAACGAAAGAAGGAAGGAACTAATCACTCTTGGGAAACATAATCCTAAAGGCTTTTGGAGGGAATTGCAACAAAAGAAAAAGGTGGTGGAAAACAATATTACAGATGCCCAATGGTTAGAATATGCTAGACTTCTTTACGAGTGGGCCCACGAGAAAGACTACCCTCCTTTCATTAACACACCAACGGAATTATTCAATGTGGATGATATTAAACAAGGAATAAAGAACTTAGCAAGTGGCAAAGCACAAGACATAGATGGGCTACAGTCTGAATTTTTAAAATGGGGGACTGAAATTCTTGCCCCTCACATAAAAAGAATCTTCAACAATGTCAATCGGGAAGGTTTTCCTATGGAGTGGACTACCAGTGTGGTCATCCCTTTATTTAAAAGTGGTGATATCAATAACCCATCTAACTATCGCACAATTATGGTCAACTCTATCTTTGGCAAGCTATTTGGGAGCATGATTGAACGTAGGATCAGCAAATGGGCAGAAAATGAGGGCAAAAGAGCAAAGGGACAGGCAGGTTTCAGATCCAAGCACTCTACCATCGATCACTGCATCACCCTTAGACACTTGATTGAGAAAATTTGGGATAACCAGGGTGAGGAAGCTTATTGTTGCTTTGTAGACTTTAAGAAAGCTTTCGACACAGTGCCTAGAGACAAATTATGGTCTCGGATGGAAGAATTAGGCATTCCAAATGCATATAGAGCAGCTGTTCATAGGCTGTATGAGAAGGTCAGTGCTAAAATCAGAACAAGTGAAGGTATGTCAGAATGTTTTGACAGTGACATTGGAGTTAAACAGGGCTGCCCTCTATCCCCTACGCTTTTTGGGCTATACATTGATAAGTTGGAAGCGTGGTTAAGCAAGGAAGGCGGGGATGGTATCCATTTGGCAGGTTATGTAGTAAAATTACTTCTATATGCTGACGATCTTATCCTAATCTCAAAAACAGCTCATGGGTTAAGAGAACATCTAAAAGCCCTAGAACACTTTTGTCAGGAAGTTGGGATGCAAGTGAACACATCCAAGACCAAAATCATGATTTACTCATTGAATAGAAAAATTAAACAGCATACCTTTCTTTTTGAAGGCAGCCCACTTCATATAGTGAAAGAATACAAATATCTTGGGATTGACTTTTATTATAAGCTTAGTTGGGAAACCTGTAGAACGAAAAGGATACAGGGAGGTTGGAAAGCCTATTATTTGCTCCAAAATAGGTGTAGAAAAGTTGAACTTTGGGATTGGAAAACCAAGAAAACCCTTTTTGGTTTACTTGTCACGCCGGTTGTGCTTTATGGGTGCGAAGTGTGGGGAAGCAACACATCAAAGTGCAGTTGGAGACAGATAGAAAGAATCTAGAAACACCTAATAACAAATAATCTCAAAGTTAAAGCTACCGTTCCTTATGAAATTCTGCTAGCTGAGGCGGGAGCTTTTCCTTTGGAAGCTTCAACGATAACCCGGTTGTTAAGTTATCTAAAAAAGGTCAAAAACATGGATAACCACCGATGGCCCAAAACGGTTATGGAGGAGATTCTAGTCTGAAGAAAGAAAACATGGATGAAACAGAACATCAAGTGGCTGAACAAGTGGAACATCAAATTACATGAGTGTCCTGACACCAACAGTGAAATAAAAATCTATGTGAAGGAAAAATTCAGGACTGCCATGTGGTCAAATCAGATCGGACGAAAAAAAGCATATTACATCAAAGAGTTTAACCCAGCTAAGGAACATGGTGAAAAACCATATTTAGGTGCAACTATTAAAGGGAAAGCGAGGCTATTAATTGCTCAATTGAGAACGGGGTCCCACCATCTTAGATGTGAGACTGGTAGGTGGAAGACTCCTAAGGAAACTTGGGAAGAAAGAACGTGCTTATTTTGTAATAAGGGAGTGGTGGAAACGGAGTGGCACTTCGTCATGGAATGCACAGCGTACGAAAATATTCGTAATCAGTACTCAAGTATTTCAGATGTGGGAAATATGCAGCAGTTATTTGAGGAGGATAAGATAAATCAGACGGCTAGCTTCCTAGTCAAAATTAGTAGTAGGAGATCTGATCTGGAGAAGAGTCTGGAGACAAAATAAGTTGTTGAATGTCTTGGTCCCATAGGCTGTTTAGTCTCATGGACGTCATTAAAATCTTTCATTCATTCATTCAATCCTAATTCCGCAAGGTAGATATTTTAGTGCTTAAAATTTTTAGGGAAAAATAAATGCTTGTTGGATTTCGGACCTTGGCAAGACCTAGAACCCAAGTGGGAAAGATCCACATCCAAACTTGATTCCTGATTACATGCTTTAATGAAGTATTTAAAACTTAAAACTCCGCGTAGGGGAGAGGATTCAATAGTTGTGATAGTAATTGTTTATATAATGCCCAATAGTTGTGACTTGACTACCCATAATTAAACAAAATGTATTCCTTTGATCTGAAAAACAACCAATCATGTGATGCCACATCAACAGTCAACTACCCGTGTTGTGAATGCACAAGTATTGGTCTCACTTTTTTTTTGGGCCTTTTTGGACACCTTGACAAAAATCATGCTGACGTGGCATCATATTTGATGATGTGGACCTGAAATGAAAGTTATAAGGAGGAGACTTGCCAAGTAAGCCACTGTAAAAAATTGGGAGTGATTTGCAATTTCCATGTAAGGTTTTGAGAAGTGCGGGTGCACAACTACTGGGTCCTCTACCCTAGTAAATGGTCTGTCTCCCAACGGACTATTGTAAGAGGGTTCGGAGCCAAGGAGCATTTTTGATCTCTGCCCCCACTGAACACTATCTACAAATGCATGAAATGGGGAAGCATAGAAGTTGCATATAAATAATTCGCAGAATGTCGCGAGGAAGTGGCATTGGATGGAATGCCATGATTAGAGACAATGCACAAAATGGATATCTTTCTTGCTTGTGAAATTGAACGAGGACTTTGGAGCAATGTTCTTTGGGTATTCATCGAAGCATAAAGGAGGTGTAGTTGCAACTACCCCAGCAAACTGGCTGGAGGAATGGAGAAACACAAATGATGCACGTAAACTGTTTGACAGTTGGCCTAAATAAATATGTTCTCATGGAATGCAATTATTGCAGATGCACATAAAATTGGAATTTTGTTATCAAATTATAGTTGCAATTTCCTTGACAGACATACAAGAAAATGTGGTTTTGAAAAATTTCAAGCGAATGCAATTGGCAATTCTAAAGCCAAATCCCACAACTTTTGGGAGTACCTCTTTGCCGACTATAATATGCATAAATACGAGGCAAATGAAGTGTTTGGTGGAATGCCTCTCAGAAACATGACCCTATTAAGTGAAATGATGGTAGAATGGGAAAAAAATGAAGTGGTTGAATGAACACATAAACAAAGCATGTGACATGTTTGATCAAATTCCTCAAATAGGAGTCATCCCATAAAATGCAACGTTTGCAAAATTTGAATTGATAGAGATAGAGACAACGTAAGATTTATATGCTAAAATGCTTCAATGATTTGTAGCCTCATGGTTTGGTATGGCTACAGGATATGTATAAAATACAGAGCAAGTTTGATCGAAAGGCACCCACAACCTTTTGAGCCAATGCAACTCGCAGGTAAAACCAAGTTCCACCTTTTTTAAACATCCATGCCCATGCCAAAATAGGGGAGCTTCTTATTTAAAGGTATTCAAAGGCAGGTTTTGTTTAGAGGAACGCCATTAGCAATTGTTGCAAATGCCCTAGTCAACATTGCTGCTATATGGAGAAGCATAGATGGTATACGCAAGATGTTTGATAAAATGCAAAGATATAGAAATGGAATATAAATCATTTGCTTTAGAGAAACGTGGTCTGTGAGAATACATGGCCACAGGATGTGCACAAAATGTATTCATTGAAAAGGCTTAAAAAATTTCAAGTAAATGCAACTTCCCTAGTAAAATACATGCAAAAATGTGGAATCAAACTTGCATGAACAATTAATTATAGGTCTTGCGCTAAGTATGAGTCCTTTTGTAAATGTAGAGAATGATGTCTTTGCCTCACTAGGGAAAACCTTCACGTGACTGAAGTAAATGTCGCTGGAAATGATGGTATTGAGATGCTCAAATTATGCCTCGAGACTGTAAAATCCAATTATATGATTTCAAGGTACAAGTTTGTTACTATAGAAGAGTGCCATGAACTCAGTCCGAAAGCATGGGGCACTTCATTCTTGAGATACATTGAAGATATTATTTTTTATTGGATTTTATTCTAATAGAAGATATTATAGAAGAGTGCCATGAACTCAGTCCGAAAACATGGGGCACTTCATTCTTGAAATACATTGAAGATATTATTTTTTATTGGATTTTATTCTAATCATAGTGGATTTGGAATAGGTTCCTAAAATAGTAATGTGCAGATGTCATAAATTCCAATTTCAAAAACTTGGGGACACTTTGTTTCCTAATTTAGCTTCCAAGTCAATTAGGTGGAGTTGGGACAACAATGATGATAGAAAGATGAAAGGTACACATTCAACTTTGCTAAGTTCTATTCACATGAACATAAGTAGTTATTAATAAATTGCAGTTCATTATGCAAAAGTAAGAGAAATATTTGCAAAAGTTTTGCACAAATGTTGTCTTTATTGATAATTACAAATGTATGGTGTCCTACACAAGTTGTGGGAATAACTATTTCAATATAATAGAAGGTATAAACTATGCATTTGTAGATAAGAAAATAAAGAGCATATCAAAAGAGTAGGGATACGTCATTGCCTAAATGACGAACACCAACTTGAACTGCTACATCTTTGCTTTAGTCCCTCTTGCTTGGTTGCTTCAAAAGTTGACCTGTTGCTGCTTGAAATGCATGCAAAAGATGAGAAAAGTTGTGTTAGAGCTTGGGACCCATATTCTTTGCATATACTACATCAGTAAACATATAGTTTATTCTCATAAGGCATTGAAATAGTTTTTCCAGCATCATAGATATTCAAAAAGTAGAAGAGTATCATCAATCATCATGAAGCATCATTGGAAGTTTTTGGCTTCATTGTTTTATCTAACATGTTTGTTCACTATGCAGGTATAGGTGAAATTTTCATTGCTAGATTATTTCATTTTGATATCATAGCATGTGGGTTAAAATGGGCTCGCACAAGGGTTGAGCCCAACATGCTGCCCTCTTGTGTTTAAGAGGGATATGAGTGTAAAAGCACCATACTTTCCATCAATTGTCCAAGTACTCATCACTCATGAGAGTGAGTTCATAGATCACTATCCTGAATGAAAAGTATCTATTCAATGGAACTACAATGAGTAAAGAAGCAGTGGTTCTACACATAGAAACATTCACAAGGACTATTTAGGGGATAGTCATATCATGGAATTCATAAAAAAATTATAAACCAAGTTGAAATAGTAGCTTGGCAACAATGCTACAAAATAGATGACAATGGCAGATTAAAAAATGTACACTTCTAATGACAATGTATTGGAGGAAGAATGGACAGTCCATACATGAATAATATAAAAAGACATTTGGTTATGCAAAGTGAGTTGGGTATGAAATCCATAAAAGTGCTAAATTATGGGACAATCATTTTAATGGATCATGTGATAGACATGATTGACATTCAATATCATAAGAAGCTAGTGAATCATGAACTTGGGTAGGTAATACTTTAACAGTAATACATGTACATGCTTTTAATCCTTTTAACAAGTTTTGAGTGATTTCCTAAAGGTAAAGTCACAGTGAATCCCTTGACATAATTTTTGATTAAGTTATGAAAGGATAGTCATACCAAAGGGGAAGATATTTATGGAGAACCTTACAAGGGAACATGTGGCATACCAGTGAAGGGGGAATATGGTTTTTTGGTATCAGTTATTAAATCCATTCCAAACTTCAAAATCAACAATAATAAATAAACAAAAGTATGATTATTGGCATAGTTTGTGGGGCAGTAATTGTTGTAGGCTTCACAATGTTCTTGTCATTCATCTTTGTTAGAGAAATAAATGGAAAGAAGAAATAGATCTTGCACAGCTAAAGATGATACAAAATTGATAAATATGGACATGATTTTGAATACATTTCAATCTAGATGTTCTTAGAAAGGCCATGAGTGATGTCAACCTAGAGAATAAAATTGGAGTAGGCGATTTTGGTGATGTTTTCAAGACTTGGACAGTGGGAAAAGTTTACAAAACCTTCAATGTGGAGAAAAATGCATAATTACTACTAATCATTGTGTGGAAGCAAAGGCACAATTTTGAATTCCTCAGTTCACCTCGATAAGTCCATTCCTCAGAACCCCAATTTATAGATGGAGACAAAGGTATATGTTGAATTTTTGTAGCCAACCAAATAGATAATGTTTGAAATTGAAATTTATGGCTTTGAATCTAGGTGAACACCTGCCAAGGTCTATGGAGCATACAAAGAACTTGATTTTGAAAGAACTTTGTGAGTTTTATGTACAACAAAGGACATTCAACTTTATATAGATTATTCTCTAAAGCTCAAGATCATATTCTCAACATTCAGATATGAATAGTACATGGTTTCTTGAGTTAGCTTGGAAAGTAAAGAAATAAGCAGAGGACAGAGCAAGTGGAGTTTATATCGTGAGGAGATACTTGAACAAGGAAAATAAATGAGCAACACAGGTAAATGTTTTATCACATGGATATTGTATCAGTTGAAGTTGATTATTTGATGTTACCATTCTTTTGGGGGATAATGACATGGGTTGCTTATCTGGGTTTTTATCTGAGGACACACAAGATAGGGTAGACTTGATGATCAAGCTATGAAGTGTGGCAGACTTAATGCAAAATATTTTTGCTCAAGTAATGATTAAGAAATATAAAGAAATGAGAATATAAGCATAAGACAATGGAAATTATATTTTCTATGTAAAAATTGAAAAGAATTAAAGTCACTCCGCTTAATGACCACACTCCATGTATGAGAATACATAGAAAAATCATAATATCTTCATTATTTTATGTATGAATGAGCTAGAAACAACAATTTATGCTACATGTGAAATGGGAGAGGGCAATGTTTATGCAAATAGAGGCTTACCCACATGGAATTTGCATGTTTTGTATTGAGGCCTCTAGTTGAAACCTCCAAAAGTTTGGGTTTAGACCATGGTGATGCCCTCAATAGAGTATGCAAAGTGCAAATGAAAATTTAGATGCAAGTGTGGTGGCAATTTTTGTGTTTAGGGTTTCAACCCTAAGTGTGTTGACAACTAAAGGCATTTTTTGCCTTTATTTTAAACATTTGCAACAAAATTTAATTCCTCTTGCATTATGTTATCTTGCTAAGTGTATAAGGGTGTTCCCTTTTAGACTTATGCATTTTGTATTGACACTCAAAGCATACAATGCTTTATTTTTGCATTTGATATGTAATGTAATATATTTATTAAGGTGGTGTGCTATAAACCACTTTATTAGTGTTACGTAAATGCAAATAGATAAAAGCATGTGCTTTCAAGTATGAGTCAAAGTGATATGGTTGAAGATTGATGAGTTGTGCCAATCATATAGGGGAGGTTGGAGGAAGTTGATAGACAAGTGCCAAGAATATAGGGGCTATTTTGACTTGGTTTTGGAGGGAATTGGGAGCATCTTGGAGTAGTTTTGGGTGCCTTTATGATAGGTGAGGTTAAGGCTTGAGCTTTTCTTCACCTTTGAGCCTTTTTAGAGTGGGTTTAGGGGCTAGATTTTAGGATTTTTGGTTTTGCATGACCAAGGGAGTTTCTAGTTCCTATCTTTGTGCAACTTCTGGGAAAAGCATAAGTAACTTCAAACTTCATTTTTGAAGTTACTTTTCATTCTCATGCTACATTGTAACTAATTTTTGGAGTTTTTTTAGTAGGAGCCAACATTGTAACTCTTTTATAGACTTGTACTCAGTTGTATTTTTACCTTTCAATCAATAAAATCAAGCTATTTAGCTTTCTCAATACTAGATATTGTGTGATAATATGAGATTATTGATATTTCCTTGTGATGATAATGTTTATCCTTGGTTCTAGTCTAGTTTCTCATTGCCTTTATGCAAAAGTGCATGTTTGCGTATGTCATAGTTCGTGTTCAACTAGTTCTATGCAAGATTCAGCTGTGAAGTCAAACATTTGAGCCTCTAAGAAGGTCATTTATTGTTCCTCTTGAGTTGTTCCATAAAATTGAAAGCCTCTCTATGAAATACTTATGCAAAACATGTCAAAATTGAGTTGTGTATGTTGTAGTGAGTTTTATTGATCACACCATGTGTAAAAGCAACTGTGCGAGTTTTGGGTAATTAAATTTGGTGCATCACCCTTAGTCATAGGTTTTATTTATGAAATATTTCTTACCCTTTTCCCAACACGAAATAGTTTTAGTTGAGTACCATAAGAGCCAACTTACTCTAGAGGTTCTTTTCTACTCTAGGTAGCCCACAACCTAGAAAAGTTTCAATGTTTCACCAATAGGTTGAGTTCACTCAACAAGGGTGCACTATTAGGAGATAACAACACCTATATATTGAACAGGCTTAAGAAGATCATGGTTGTAAACTAGTGTAGAGCTACAAGGAAAAATTTAATGTTCATTTTCCAAAAGATGTTTTTTTCCAAAATAATGCTAATATTGAATGCTAAGTCAAAGCAATATAACTCTTGATGATGAAAATTCTGAATTAATTAATTCATTCATGCCAGTTTTGAGAATTAAAATAAATTACTTAATTGTATGAATCAGTTATGAATTTGTTATGAAGATTATTGATTTTTTGAATTACTATGTGTTGCAGGTGTCTTCTAGATGGAAGGAGCAAGCAACAATAGGATTTTAAGTTCACATAGCATTATCTTTAATGTTATTTTATTTTAATGATTTAAAATAACATTAAATTTAAATGGGATTTATTATTTTTGTTATTTCAATTATGAGTTTTAAAGTTAATCTACATATAATTGAAATGAATTGAATGAATGAATTAATTTTATAAATTGATTAATGCATTGTGATTTTTGCAGATACTTTTTGAGAAGGGAAGATGATAAATCAAAGTAATCAATGCTTGAAGATCTGGAGATGATGGGGTGGTTAACAAAAGCTTGTAGTTGTTATCTACAAAGCTGGCATGAAAAAGGGGAGTTATTTCTAGAAAAATACGCTATTTCACATCGTGCAATAAAGTGAACTGAGTTAAAGTGGAGGTTGCAATTGCCAATAGAAGTCAAGTTGGAGCTAACTAAAGTCAACAAGAACTAAAAACAAAAAATTTCCTTTATGGATTAATTGTGAGCATGCACTTTTGCATGTGTGATTTTGGCAGGAATAATATATCTACTGAGCTATTTAATGTAAAATCAAGCTCATTTGAAGGGGTTAGATATTAGATAGCCTCAAGTTAGATAAGAGATGATTAGATTTTTCTAAGAAGCAAGTTAGGTGCTTAGAGTTTTAGAGTAAGTTAGAAAATAGATTTTTCTACATTCTTATTTAATCAAGTTAATCTGGAGACATTGGTTTTCATACACTAGTGAATTTTTCCAAAATTATAAATGTTTCTTATCTATTTACCATAGTAGAAGGAACCAGACTTAAACCTACTTTAGATTACACTCTGAATGGTATTTATCTTATTAGCTATTTGATTTGGACTTCTTCAAGGAATGAATAATTTTTATCTTTTCTTAATTTCAAATTGTAATGGATGATCTATAATATGTTAATGATTTCTGCATTATGAGTGAATGTAGTTGTGTATTGGTTATAGGTTAATTTATTCTACAGTTTAATCTAGGAATTCCTTGAAGAATAATAGGTCTAGTTAATTAGATGAATCAACATTCCTTTCTCTCTTGCATCCCTAATCTATCTTTTTCTTTTCTTTATCATTCAGTTAGAGTAGGTTTAGATAGGAGTTCGATCTTTCAACAATAAAAAATCTCAATAACCAACAAACCCCTTGAATATTACAACTATATTGATTGCTTAGTAAAACAATAACATTGTGACCCAACACCTAGGACCTGGGGAAGTGTTTGATTTAACAATCATTTGCTTCTTTTAGGAGAGGTAAGGTGATTGCATCTTTCCTACATGTGTCAATTTGGCCATCAACACCCCCCTCTCAGTATTTTGGGTGTTCAACAAAAATTAGCTATAATTATATGATCTAAGGGACATAAAAATCATGAATATTACTATGTATTAACATTTTTAATTACCATAATGAGGACCTTATCATTGATTTTTTTTTAGTTAGTTTCTAACTTTACACTCAATAAAATCATATAAGAGCAATCATTTTTTTTACTCATGACAATATTTTGACTTAATGAAAATGTTATCTTAGCAATACTAGATGTATTTTGAGACTATCTCGTCTATTTATGTGTGGTATGAAATTTTTAAGTGATGCTAAATTATCATGAAAATCCTCTTAGGTGATACATGACTAGCCAATTGGTTATCACTATCCTATAAGAGAGAAATAGTAGAGCTTTATCAAAAATGATCTTAGCCTTGATACTAAAATTTATGAAACTCTTACTCTTGAAAAGATAGTCCTCTTATTTTTCATGGTTGAATTTTTACCAATGCCTAACAACAAGATGGAAACCTTCATTATTTGGTACCTAATGAGATCCTACATGGAACCTATTATTGTTATTGTTTTTGATTATGATAATCTTAATAGGAATATCTAGGAACATGACCATCCTATAAGACTTATAGTAGCCTTAATAACCATGAATATCTTAAATTTTTATGTATTTCATGATTTACTAAGAGTATCCTTGTGTTCTATTGTTGTTCTCTATAATGGAATAATGATAATACATAAGAAATTAAGTGAGAATCTAGCCTAATTATGATAATAACCTAGCATGATTGTCATCTTACAAATATATTAACTCTCATACTAGATACTGTGAAAGAATTATAATTTGTGTTGATAAGTGGGATAAAACCTATAGCAGTAATGAATGCTTGTATTTTATGTCTTTCCATGATAAAATCCACTTAATAATAGTCTTATTTAATTTCTTTAACTCCCTCTTGACAATTCTTAGTGTTAATAATGGCTCTATGGATACCATTAAAATATTCTAAAGATGTGATATCCCCCATGATGCTCTTAGGATAGATTAATCAATATTGTAGACCATTTATCATTATATAACATCTTTGTTGCAAGAGTGTCCCTTAGTATTCCTTGCAGCACAACACTTGGGTTTGTGACATGGTCTAACCGCCTCCTATGGATCTTAACTGATGCTTGTATCATGCATTGATAGGTCGACCTTTTGGTGCAATGACAAGGCCAACAATTGGTATCAGAGCTGGTCATAGGTTCAAACCCCTTGCTTGTGTTGGGGGGAGTATTGTTGCAAGAGTGTCCCTTGGTCTTCCTTGCAACACAATGCTTGGGTTTGTGACATGGTCTAACCGCCTCATGTGGATCTTAACTGATGTTTGCATCGAGCATTGATAGGCCGACCTTGTGGTACAATGGCAAGGCCAAAAATCTTGTGCCTATATTTGATAATGAACATTATTGTATGT
>VDFB02086378.1:0-11914 GCA_007258455.2 Sequoia sempervirens
TATCTTGTATCTTAATGATAGTTCAATAGTTAAACTCGATGGTGTAGTAGACGACTTTGTGGTAACTCTGGACTCATGGGAGTACCCAGCAGATTTCATGATTGTTTCTCCTAAAACCACACTCAGTGGGTACCCTATCATTCTAGGAAGACTGTGGTTAGCAACAATAGATGCATATATTAGATGTAGGACATGAGACATGAACATTTCTAATGGAAAGAGCACCAAAAATCTTGTTCTCTACCCCCCTGCTCCACCATCCCATGATACGGATAATTCTATTCTATATGGCCACATTGGTGAAGAGGCTAGGGAAGTTAATTCTATGGCACAACTTATGATGTTAGGAAAAATATCTTTCATGCAACTTCAAGATGAAGATGAATTATTTTCTAACATAATTCAAAATCATTATGAAGTGAAGGAAGCATCATCCTCTTATTTTGTTGCTCTAGTCAAGACACTTTTTCTTGCTCTTCTTGTAGTAGAAATTCCTACAACAATGGGTATATCTCATACATTGTTGCCACATTAACTCAAGGTGCCTAGAATTAGTGAAACAACTATGGTAGAGATAACCACAAAAGTACAAGTGACAAAAGGAAAATATTTGCACGTTAATAGTAAATTGAGTGAAGAATAATAGTTGTCATTGAAAAACGTATTAAGAACCCACTAGCATGCATTCTCATGGGACTATCATGATATGAAGGGGTTATACCCTAAGCTTTTCACTCATAGGATTTACATTAGATATGATTGTACACTAGTGAGACAGTTGCAAAGAAGAATTAATCCTGCACTATGAGAAATTGTAAAAGGAGAACTACATAAATTGCTAGATGTAGGATTTATCTACCCCATTTTAGATAGCCAGTGGATGGCTCCATTGGTGATTGTGCCAAAAAAAGGATGGAAGTGGCAAGTTTGTGTTGATTACAGGGAACTAAATGATGCCACCAAAAAGGACCATTTTCCCTTACCTTTCATAGATCAAGTCCTAGATTCACTTGCAGGCAAGTAATACTTTTCTTTTCTAGATGGATTTAGTGGCTATAAGTAGATCTAAATTGCACTATAGGACCAGGAGAAGACTACCTTTACCTATCCATGGGGAACCTATTCCTACTCAGTACTTTCGTTTGGCTTATGCAATGCACCTGTAACTTTTTATAGGGAAGTCATTAGCATATTTTTAGATATTTCTCATGATTGCATGGAAATTTATATGGATGATTTTACCACCTATGGTGCTAATTTCAATGAGGCATTAGAAAATATTAGGAGAGTCCTATAGAGATGTGAAGACCACAATCTATCTCTAAATAGTGAGAAGTGCTTCACGATAATGCAGAAAGGTGTAGTTCTTGGCCACTACATCTCTCACAAAGGAATTCAAGTAGATCTTACAAAGATTGAGGTGATCACAAATGTGCCTACACCTGCAAAACAAAAAGATGTTAGGAGTTTCTTGGGCCATATAGGATACTATAGGTTTTTCATCAAGGATTTTAGTAAAATAGCAACACCATTATATACTCTTCTCACTAAAGATGTTGAGTTTTAGTGGACTAAAGACTATGATAAGGAATTTTCTGATTTGAAGGCAAGTTTGACTCATGATCATGTACTCAAAGGTCCTAATTGGGAGCTTCCTTTCCACATTCATATAGATACATAAAAATATTCCATAGGATCAGTCTTAGGAAAAAAAGAATGAGCTATTGAAAATGCTATTTATTTTGTCAACAAAAATTTCTAAAGAGCTGAATTCAATGATATAGTGATAGAAAAAAAATGTTGGCAGTAATCTATGCCCTCAACAAATTCAGGAACTACATAAAAACCTATCAAATATTTGTGCACATAGACCATGTAGCCATTAGGTATCTCATGAATAAACCTCTAATCTTCAGTAGGATAGCAAGATGGCTATTGTTGATGCAAGAGTTTGACATAACCATTATAGATAAACTAGGAAAGGCCAATATTGTTACAATCTTTCTTTCAAGGCTAACTATATTAGAGGATATTTAGGTCATAGATGATTCTTTCCCTAATGAGGAATTATTTTCCATGAGTGTGCAAACACCCTAGTATGCTAACATAGCTAACTATCTAGTCACAAGGAGAGTTCCTCCTCACTTCTCTCCAAAAGAGAGAAGAGTGCTCATTGAAAAATTATTTCCTTTTTCATGGATCACAAGATGTTTGTTTTATACTAGACCGAACCATGTCATGAGGAGATGTGTGAGGGAAGATGAGACATATGATATTTTACATGCATGCCACAATGAACCATGTGGAGGACATTTTGCAGCCAAGAGGACAACAATGAAGATTTTGAATACAAGATATCACTGGCCAACACTCCACAAGGATGCAAGGAGATACACAAGAAAGTCTGATAGATGCCAAAGGATGGGAAGGACAACCAAACATGATGAGATTCCCCTTTACCCTTAGGTATTAATCACTCCATTTGACAAGTGGGGATTAGACTTTTTAGGACCCATTGGTCCATCTAATGGTAAGTCTTATATCTTAGTATGCACTGATTATATAACTAAGTGGGTATAAATTAAGGCATGAAGAATACAAGAGATAATAAGGTTGTTGAATTTCTTTATGAGGAGATTTTCACAAGGTATGGAGTTCCAAGAGAGATAGTGACTAACCAATGGGTTCATTTCACATCAACCCTTGTTATAGCACTAGTCAATGAGTACAAAATAAAGCACAAGAAGTTGAATCCTTATCACCCCGAGGACAATGGACAAGTTGAGGTGACTAATAGGGAAATTAAAGCCATTCTGACCAAAACAATGGATATTCATTAAAAGGATTGGTCAAACAGGCTACTAGAAGTTGTTTGGGCCTATAAGACAACCTGGAAAGTAACTATGGGCTTCACACCATTTGAGTTGTTGTATGGAAATACAGTTATGATTCCCATTGAATTTGAGCATAAAACTCTTAGGACTACAATGGACTTGGCTATGGAAATTTCTGAAGCACAAAGAGATAGAATCATGTAGCTTAATGCATTTGATGAAATAAGGAAATAAGTCTTGCATCATATAGAGGTAGTGTAGAATTAGAGAATCAAATGGCATCACAAATTCATTAAAGACAAGAAATTCCAACCAAGAGATTGGGCCTTGCTCTATGATTCAAGGTATCAGGATAATGTAGGAAAATTGCAAAAAAGGTGGCTAGGACCATATGATGTTGCTAAAGTATTCCACAATGGTGTTGTTCAACTCACTACTATTGACCCAATCAGATTTAAGTTGCTTGTCAACAATCATTGCCTCATATTGTATCACAAGCCAACTTCCAAGGAGGAATTCCTACAATAATTCACTCAGCTACAACAGCCAAACTTCCTGCAGCCGAAGGAAGTGGACCTAGTGTCCCTCCTTTTGGCTAATTAAGGTACATAATTTGTCATAATAAATACTTCCACTCCTGTGGGGTCCACTTCTTCACCCATCCACCCATACATCTCTATCTTTCTCTCTCTTCCGTCATGCCTCCATAATTTCACTTCATTCCATCATCACTTCACTCCATTCCACTCCACTTTCATTAATTTCTCAACTAATAACTAAAAAGGTGATCAATACTTTCTTCATAATCTTTGTAGAAAATCTTCCAAGAATCCAAGTATGTGCACATTAGGTTGTCATCTCTTAATTGTCTTTTAGTAGATTCATTTAATTCTTGTAAATTGATATAGATGTTCTCCATAACATGTCATTATTTCTTGCCCCATCAAACTATCATAACTCTCATGCATGTGAGGAAACATGGTAAAATTTAGGTTTGGAGGGGAAAGTGTGAATGCTATGTCCATGTGTCTATCCATTTGGATCATGTCAGCAAGGTTTCAATTGGTTCGATTCAAATTCTTAGTGAGATGATGGCTCAAATGTGTGAGGTGACATCAACCACTGCTATTTTTCTTGATGATAATCCTTCATTGATTACTCCTTTATTTCCTTTATTACTCTCGTCATAATCTCAAGCTAAAACAAAAAAGGTAAATTTTAGACAAAACTGACATTTTAAATTTAGTAGCATTGTAGGAAAGAGAAATTGGGCTTCTAGAGAGAGATTGCAGGAAGAGACTTTGTAGAGTGATGGTTTGATTGCAAAAAATTGAATAATGGGAGGTGGGTTAATCAAGAATGAACCCACAATTCATGATGTATTACTATAGGATGCACTTTCATAGGCTGAATTTAGAAAATATAGATTGTTAGACTATTTCCTGAAGCTTAATGGTTTTGATGAAAATTTTGCATTGGAATTTCCGTAGACATTGTCTAAAGGAAAGCCATGGTAAAAGGGTTGGAAGTATTGGTTACCGAAGAAATAATTGCAAAAGTTACAGGGTTTCCTACCAACAGTGGATATTACCCTACTTCCAGAGATGTTGGGTTAGCTAGGGCCAAATTTTTAGAACCTAGTGATCCTCCATTGAGTGTAGAGAAACAAGATGCAAAAAGAACCTCTCTTCTAGAGCCATGGAAGAAAGTAGTTGTTCATGTTGTAAAGTGCATTACCTATGAAGGTCGCTAGTTGAATCTACACTCTATACATTTCAAAATTTTAAATCATATAAGGCATGGGAGAAGAATGAATGTGCCAAATGTGTTATACCACCTTCTCTCAATCATGGAGGTCAAGAGCCCAAAAGGGTAGGGATAATTCCATTTCCCACCATTGTCTAGTGAAAATTTTAGTTGAAAAGTCTCTACATGATGTGTCTGACATGAGTAGGGAAGAATTCTTAAAAAAATGATCAAATTAGGCCAGAACATTTATGACCTAGGGTTCTTCCTCAACTTCGTAGGGTTAGCAGAAGATTGAGCACAGTCGAAGCTACTCCTAGTGCTTCAACTTCTAGCATGGGCCCTAGTGCAAACCCTCCTATAGCCAAACAAATCATAGAGATTACCTCTTCCTAGGTAGAACATTCAAAAAAAGAAAGTTCCTCTTCATATTATGATGATGATGTTCCTCTTGGTATTTTAAAGAGAACTAGGGCACAAAAGAAAGAGGAAAAAATAAAGAAAAGGGAAAGCTAAAAATCAAATTGCAAGAAAGAAAGTGTGAAGCTCTAAGAAATAGAAGGTTGGCATTGTTCTTCCTATGGCTAAAGAAGAACATGAGAGCCCTCTTAGAAAATCAAGACCAATTGGGCTAGCCTTTGGTGTGTCTTCACAGGGAAGCTCTAGGAATAGAGAAACATCACAAGAGGACACAAAGGCCCCAATGGGGTAGGTGAATGCCAAGGAAAAGGACATATTTGAGGAAGCAAGAAATGTAACATTGATAGACCTTATTGTCATCGTTGAACAAGTTGAAAGTCAAGAGTTTGAGGAAAATAAGGAGCTCCTACAACAAGAGTAGAAGTAAGAGTTCTTGTAGCAAGAGTGAGAGTCAGAGAAAGAGCTAGAACAAGAGAACCTCTAGACATAGCTAGGAGAATAGTCAACACCCCTACAGCCAGAATTGGCTAAACATTTAGAATTCCTACAACCAGTGCTACAGGAAGAGCAAGCATATGTGCTAGGAAAAATTCTAGTAGGAATACATAGGCCCTTTGATTTTTCAATGCACATGGTAGCTATGAATTTATGGAAAGAGATGCAAAGAAGGGAAGAAGAATGGAAGGAGGAGAAACATAGGTTTAAGAAAGAAAATCAAAAGAGAGATGAAGAGATTGAAGACAAGGATGTATAAATTGCTACTTTAAAGAAGAAGGTGGATGATATGATAGCCTTGGTACCTCAAATATTAGAATGTAGGACTCCTCCAAGGGTCTATGCCCTGTATTTGAAGGATAAGTATTTTTTTTAAGCTAGCAAGGATTGTTTCAGGTTTAAATCCTCCTACTGAGACTCTAGAATTTTTCAATGCTTATAGGATTTCTCCTCCTGAAATGAAGAATTTGTTGTTTTAATTTTACTTACATAATTATGCCATGACCCAAGACCATGATTGGAATCCACTGTTGTATGTTGGGGATTTCCAATTAAGGGAATTCATGTCTTGGATACAGAATGAGATTAGTTGGGGAAAATAATTCAAGACTTATCAACAAATTGAATCCAATTCTCCCCTATTCATCAGGGCTAAATCTAGAAATCCAAGGAGCATTTTCATGGATTGACACAAAATTCTTTAGATACCAAGCTATGGTGAAAGGATCTTGTCTAAGAGAGAGGAAGTTTATATAGAATATGAGGAGGTAGCAAACACCAAAGGAGAATTTGTGATGGGATACCTAGCACAAATGTGGAACAACCTAACTAATGAGTTAAAACAAGATGAGCCTCATTCTATGTAGAACTGTGCTACAACAATTAAGAGAGTTGAAAGATATATACAAATTGGAAGGAAAAAGAAATGATTTTGGCTCCCACTAAATTTTTATCCACCTATTCTATTGTGTCCTATTTCAATTTTCCAATTTTACTGGTATGATATAGCTACAGAGACAAAGAGATGGAGCTGATTGGACAAATATCAAGGGTTCTATTTAGACCATAATTCAGAAACTACAAAAATTGATGTAGGAAAACTAGTAGTTGCAAACTTTAGGGAATTAGCAAAGCAAAGGAACAACCCTCCTTCTACAAGAGGACCAACAAAGTTTTATGTTGGGGGGAGTGATGAGTCCAGTTTATGACTCAATTGTGATAGGATTTTATTTCCTATTCGCTGTACTTTTCATAGACTTTGATGCTTGTATGATGATCTTTTTGTGATATTTCTTCAAAACCATAGACATTGGGCATAAGCATATTTTACAATCTTTAATGACATTGACATGCTATGTGAACTATCTGTGTTGATTTTACAGGTGGATTAATGATTGCTACTTTAAGATAGTTGCAAATATGTAATTGTTCTACATAATAATATTGTCTTACAAATATAATTAGCTACCTACTTAATTAAAAAATATTTTTCTAGTTGGTCATTCACCATAACAATCAACAAGGTGGTCATGCAAAAATCAACAAAGGGAAGACTATCAACGATGGGAGATTCCTCATTCAAATCAAAGTTGTAACCACCTTGTAAATGGTCTTAATTGTTTGTTGAGGAAATATAGGCATTAATATTGTGCTAAATCTGCATTGAGTCAAGCATGTCTGATTAGATTTGACACGTGTAACCGCCTCTCCACTTTTCATGCTTTCCCTAAAGTAGCATCCTCATAATTTGTTGGAGTTGACTACCTTTCTAGGTGATTAGTTAGTAGCTTTTCTCCCTATAAATAAGACTTATATGCTCCTTCAAAAGAGGTTGCTTGATCTGATGATGTACTTTCATTCTTAGTTTTTCAGTAATACAGTTATGGTGCTCTATTGTACTTGTGTTTTCCAATGAATAAAATGAGTTTATAAGTTAGTGCATCTAATTTTACATTTGTCTTAAGGGATATTCATCCAAGGGGGCCCACTTGGTGTGCATTCTGTCCTTTAGCATAGTTGTTACTTTCTATTTAGTATTTAGTTAAAAATTTGGCACTAATTATTCTCGTAGCCACTAGAATTTCATTTTGTAACCATTCCTATAGCCAAGGTAGACAAAGGAGTTTCCTATTTGTTTGCTCATATTTTTAGTTCTATCATGTATTCTGACTTAGTATAGTTGTTGGTTGATGCTTAACACTTATGTTATTTCTTTCCAATCAATTTACCTTCAACATTATGTTTTTCTTAGTTGTAGAATGAATATGGCTAATTTGGATCATTAGTGCACATACTATGCTACCCCATTTCAAGTTTGCATCCCTAGGTTGAAAAGTTAAATGCACCTTCATGATGATTGAAATAGCTATTCAGATTAGATTTTCAATCTCTGAATCACAACTATAAGGGGTTAGTTGTTAGATCATTTTAGGAGGTCAACATGTGCTTATTTTGGATCAATTCAAAAATGATGAAGCATTTACAGAGTTTATGGGACTTCAAATTGATATACCATTAGGAGATCATAAAGAAGGGTTTATCATGGAACTCAAATAGTGAGAGTATTTTGGAAGGGAGAATGTGTCCTCTAGTCACAACCAAACAAACAATGTAAAAATCAAAATGAGACTTTGTAGGGAAAACCATGATGTGGCTCTATCAGATCCTAAAGAGAAAAATAAAGAATAAACCTAAGGGTGAAAACCTCTTCGAGGTACTCAAAGATGGAGTATTTAATCTCCCTATTTCTTAATATCAAGATATGTTAACACTCCTAGTTGAAGAAGTTGAACCTATCAATGTTGGCACAACAAAAATACCCAAAGTCACATACCATGCAACATCACTTGATCCTAAAGAAAATACGAACTTCTCAACATTCCTCAATGAAAGGAAAATAAACTTTGCATGGACACATGTATACATTCCAAGACTAGAACTCGCATTGGTTGTACACCTCTTATCTATATTTCCTTGAGCCAAACCAACCAAGCAGAAGCTATAGAAAATGCACCTATAGGTAGAACTTTTGCTAAAAGTAGAACTAAAGAAATTGCTATATGTGGACTTCATCAGACCAATCAATTATCTTGAATGGACATCAAAAATAGTACCAATATCAAATCCCACTAGGGGCATAAGAACCTATATGGACATTTGATATCTAAACAAGGCATTCCCAAAAGATGACTTCCCTCTTTCTAAAATTGATATGATCGTATATCTAATGACAATACATGAAATATTTTCACTAATCGATATATTCTTTGTATATAATTAGATAACGATATCCCATGATGATCAACATAAAACAACATTCACTTATACATGGGGGACCTTCTATTATATTGTCACACCATTTGGTCTAAAGAATGCAAGGGCGACCTATCAACGAGCAATGACTACAACCTTTCATGATGGATTGCATAAAACTATGGAAGATTATGTGGATGACATACAAAGAGAAATTGGTTTGTCATCTTATGTGAATTTGTTTAAGGATTTGATTACCAGAGTGGGGTTTGACCAAGGCAAACCCTATTTGCTAGCCCTCAACTAATAATTTTTCCAATCTTACATGTGTGTTTTAAATTTTGTGTGTATATTTAACAAGTATTTAGGTATTGAAAAGTGGTCAACAAGTCAAATAGCTGCTTCAATTCAAATCAACCATATTTGAAGTTTGGAGAAGGTTTTATGTTAGTTTCCTATGGAATTGACTTCAACAACCTGAAAAGTAGACATTTCTAGATTTGGTGTTGTAGAATTGTCTCCTAATTTCTCATAATTTTGGGAGAGGACTGATTTTCCACCAGTGGTGAATGAGTTGCATATCTGAGAAAATCAAAGTTTTGCAATCAAATTACGGATCTTGACATTCAAAGCAGCTCTTGACAATTTTCATCAAAGCATGATGGATTAAGCCACCCTGGGCGAATGAGTCCCACTAGTTAATTTCTGTGATTCTAGAAAACATTTAGAACATTCCAAAATCTTCATCAAACCTCTAAGTGCACACTGATTTAGCTCATTTCTTTTTTTTCTACATTTATTCATTCATAGTTCATTGTTTGTATATCACATTGTGTTTTCCAACATAGCTTAATTCTTAGGTTTTGCATACATATCAGTCATTTAGATCACTTAAGTGCACTTATTTTAGTTCATTTATCTTAAATAACATCATACATTGCATAATTTGAATGAACCTAACTAGCATTTTTGGCCTACCTCTCTCCTTTTAGGTGAAAAACCCTAGAAGAGTTAAGGAGTCTTGTGAATTCCATAAAAATCTGACTCATTTTAATTGAACCAATTTTGAACACTTTCATTTAAGTTTTTCATTCGTCTTATTCTAGATTACACACTTGCATCAACATTCAATTATAGCATATTTTTGTTTGTGCATCTTAGGACTTCTCATATTGCATTAGTGAAAACTTTGTTTAGATTTCATTTTTGCATTGCACATCATTGAAAAAACTAAAAATATGCATTTGCATTCTTCATTGGCATCTGAAAAGCATTAGAATCACATTAAATTTTCTAAAAAACATTAAAAACTCTCATATTGGGACTCATTCAACACCCTTGGCAAATCAGTCCACCAACACTTTTGAAACAACATTTATGGCATTTTTCTTGCATTTTCTTCCATTTCTATTTTTTGTAGTTACTTCTTTATTACAGTTAGTAGAATTTTTGTCATTTACATTTAGAAATCCTAGATTACCTTGCATTTTCATTCATCCCATGGGTATGTGTAGGATCATTATGGAAAAAATAGGCCCTTAAGTGGCAAAAAATTTAGAAAAATTAGAGTTAGGCAACTGGACATAAAATTTCAAATAGATTATCTATATTATTTCAAAAATATGTAAGTATATAATTCGTAGAAAATTGAACATAGTTTCTAAACTACTAGGTTTGTTTTAAAAAAAAATACTATTTGGTGAAAATTTGAAATTTCAATGTAGTGGTGTTATATACAACTTTAGGGGGAAAAAATAAAGTAGGTTTTAGACCACCTAACCACAATAATTTAATGATAATATTCTTTTATAATAATTTAGATATAAGTAGAGGGATACCCGATGGGATGCATATTTTTCTAATTTTTTTTTCCAAGTAAATAATTAATTATGATTTTTATTACAACTTTTAAAAATATAAAACTTCTAGGTATGTGACCACCTTAACTGGTCAAAACTTTATGAAATTCAATTTTACTTTTTTTAATCTTATAGTATGCAAAGCATATAATGTGACACATGTTTTGGATTCAAAAAATGTGATACTGTTTGAAAGCTATAGATGTTTTTCAATCAGCCTATCAATCAGGACTTTAATCATAATTTGAATAGAAAGTGAATAATAATTGCTTATTAAATTCAAAATAAAGCATAATTTATATCAATGGAAAGTTGAGAATCTCCTTTAAAACCCTTTTCATTTCATCAATTTTGGGTAAAAAATAGTCATCGACCACATACCCATCATATTGCCACTTTTGGCCCATCATGATCCTACACATACCCCCATCCTTTGTGGTACTTGTATGAGTGTTTAATGCCCCATTGATGATAATTTCATGAGATGAAGTTATACACTCATGGATTCTCGTGATAGCACTTTCATTGTGGACCTTAGGATCTCAAGAGCTCCTACTCCTAGTATGGACAATGGTGGAATAGGCATTGAAAATTCCACTTCTATGCCCTCACCTTTCAATCCAATAAATTTTGACACATAAACTAGTTCCATCCCACAAGACAAATTCATTAATATTCATGAAGATTTTGCACACTTACAACAAGACTTGTCCCTTGAAAACATTTCCACCACCGCCATACCCGCAATAGAAAACCTTCATTGATTGATTGAAAGTGATGATGGCTTGCATGTTATGAAAATAATTTCCTAGTTTTACAATAAACATGCCTCTTCCACTTCTGAATTCATAAACATTGTTGTAAGAAGGAGTACCTCACATTTGTCCCCCTTCAACCATGGCATCCATACCAACTTATACCACTCCTCATGTTACCACAACTATACAATAGGTTAGTCATCTAGTTCCATCTTTTACAATTCCAACTAGCATTCCTAGTTCTCTTGTGGTATCGCAAATCCCACCCACTTCCTTCACCCCTCTTAGTTTTCCTTTCACTTCCCATCACATTATATATACTCCATCTCAATTTTATATTCCACCTCATACCACTTACCCTGACCCTATCATTACACAGCTCCTTAACATAGTCTCATCCATGTAACAACAAATTTCCACCATTAGCTAAGGTAAAAACACTCCACTCACATATCATGTTTGTAGTAGTCCATTATCCTTAGAAATCTTACATACCCCGATGCCGCAAGGGATAAAAATGCCTAGATTTGAGAAGTACAGAGGAAAAGGA
>VDFB02086379.1:0-24884 GCA_007258455.2 Sequoia sempervirens
TAAAATATTCATATATTCTTTCACAAATCTGCTTCCTTACTTCAGCCCTTGCAATTTCTTCAACAAATCTAACTTCGTAGTCCTGTTATGAACTGCTTCTTCAATTTCTTTACCATGCGATCCCATTTGTTGATCTTTCCTTTTTCCTCTTTGATTTCTTTCCATCACGGACCTCTTGCAACATAACTATTTCTTATAGTTACCCTTATGCAACATAACCAAAGAAGGAGTATATGCAAGCTCCATAATGAACTTTCTCCACAAAAAATATAGGCACTATCATTCCAAAGATGATGTGCAACTAAAGTGATGCTACCTGGATCAAAAAACATTTTCCCAAGCTTTAGGATATCCAAGTTATTGAACAAATGTACCAAACTAAAAAAATTAATGCAAGAGTACTTAGAGCTGAAACTGATCAAGGGATTTGGACAAATGAAAAATCTCTAAACCACTTTCCTATTGCTAGTGGAATCATTGAAATCCGATAAATGGTTGTGAAGATATCTTGTTTTCTGATTTTTGATACCTTGGTGAAAAGTTATGATAAAACAAAAAAGTGCCTATATTTGGAAATTTATAGGCTAAATAGGTGCAAAATTATAGAACCTTGGGAAAAACAAAATTGACTCTTGATCGCTGATATGACTAGGGGTCAAGTTGGCAGTTTAAAAAAAATGAGCCACTAGGTATAGTGGTGGTGAAGTGGTGATCTTGGGTGGAGTAGCCAGATTGGTGGAGCCTTTGGTCAAGCCAGGAATTGAACTTTCGGTGGGATACATTGATGGTGGGTGAGGTGGGAAATCTCAATTGGCACCGGTGACAAATTCCTGACGGGAGAACTAGACGGTGGATGCGATCGACGACAGTGATGTGACTACAGATGTGATGAGTTGGTGAATGATGCAAACTAGCGGGGTGACGTGTCCTTTGTACTTCTTCTATTGAAAAGTAAATGCAACTGACACAATACTTTGCTGCATACTTTGGTGAAATATGATTGCCAATAAAAAAAATCATGTGAGTTTTAATATTGTTAATCAACAATTAAAAATCAAAAAAGAACTTTTAAATAGTTATGCCGATAGACCAAAAATATTAAAGCCGATAAACAATATAGTTTGTGAATGCCGATGAAATTAAAGTATCAAACCCATATGAATATTGATGCCGATGAGAAAAATATTTATGTTGATTGTGTGATTTAATTGCCAGTCAATTGAAATATTTTTCTACAAACTATAGGAGAAGCCCAAAAAAAAATTTTTTTTTTTGCCAAAACAATATGAAAAATAGCCTGATTTTTTTTGAAAAACAAAGTGCCTGCAACTAATTTTTTTTTCCTTAGAGGACAACTGATTGGGGTGATTTTTTTACTACAAATTTGTACAAATTGTACCAGTTGATTTTGCAAACCCAAATACCAAGTGGATGCTCCCAGGTTGATGAATCTAATTTTGATGAATCAGCAGGTGATCCTAGGGTTTTGAGGCCTTCTAAAGACAATGGAAAGCTTGGATCTAACTAAATCTTCTTCAGAAATCAGCTTGGTCCCCAGGTGGAATCAAGTAGCCTTCAATGGAAACCTTTAACTTGCAAAGAATCTTGAACACTAACTTTCTTGATTGAGGGTTGATGTTTCATTGGACAAGCTCTGATACTATGTTGGGATTATGGATGCATAGTCCCTGAAGCTCCAAAATCTTCAATCGAGGACCCCTTCCAGGAAAGATAATCAACCACATAGAAAGTGTTGCAACTAGGCATGCATAATAGAGATTCTATATTGATCTACATTATGAGATTGAATTGATTAAAAATGTACAAGATGCCTTGAATATATAGGCATAAGAGAAAACCTAAAATTCATGAGATGTTGCCATGTTTCTTGATCTAACAACATGTGAACCCTATCTAGAAAATTATTAAATGTTGAGATAAGTTCTAGAGGGACAACTCATCTTCTAGAAGGAATTTTATCCCTACAAACAATGAAGGGAATATTATCCCATTTATTAAATGATTTATTAAAAACTAACCTAGGGATAAATGATGCATGACCTAAGTTAACTTATGCTAGTGTAATAATTAATTAATTAATTACACTAACACTACCTAAAGGAAATGGATAATGGATTTGCATGGGATTGGGAACATATAAATGCCCTTCAATAGACCTTTGAACTCAATGCATGCTTTATTAGAATAAATAAAAAAGATAAATATCTATCCAAACTAGGAGGACAAAATAATTTAGATGGGCTCCAAATTAGGATCCTACATCCTACATAGGTAAAATTGATTACAAAAGAATCTATGATGAATGAAAACACATAATAGACAATATAGATGTTGGAACAAGTGGACTCTCCCAAAGATTGGTACCTTTATCTAGACAAAATTGCATAAAAGGATTCTAATTGGTGACTACCTTAACGCTATTGGAAGAGATAGTCCCTTTCGATGTGTAATGTGCAAAGAAGATGAGGAAATAGTAACCATAATTTAATAAATGATTTGTTTATGAGTTGGCCATGAATTCATCCATTTGTATAGGAAGGTATTTATGTCTCAAGTCAATCTCTTTTCATATGAGAAATATGGAAGGAAATAATAGAATATTCAATGATAAGGAAAATAACATGGAAAGGGTTGTAAATAAAATTGAGAAAGGGATCGGTGAAGTCATGATGGAAAAAAATGATGTTTCCTCATAAAAAGCCTTTACCAATTGGGAAGGGGAGATCATGAAAAAATGGGGAACCCCTAGCCTATTGCAAAAAAATTATTGAAACAACCTAAAAATAAAGACTTGTAGAGAAGCAATCAAATGGTTCCAACTACTAGAGATTGAAGATGAATTTTGATGACACCACAAAGGGAAACCCTAGCATCTTTGGTGTCGACATTGCAATAAGGAATACTTAAAGTGATCTTATCTAGTTATGTCTAAGAAATTACCTATAGGTACCAACAATGAAGCAAAATTCATGACATTATTAACTGTAATACAACTCTACAAGAAGAAAAATATCACAAACATTGATATTCAATGTGACTTTCAAATACACATCAATGAAATTCAACATAGTAAGGTAATAAAATAGAAATTTTAAAAAATTATGGACTCAATGTTCATTTCTCAATGAGTTGGATAATGCATTAATTCACATTGTTATTGTGAAGGAAATCACACGACTGATTTCCTAGCAAATAAAGCTTGTGAAATGGTTGGGGATGAGATTGTGACATGGCACAATCACCATTGGGATAATATCCCTTTATGGTACTTCTACATCAGATAGTGTTGGATATTTAAGGTAGGAGAATAAATCAACATAACATGCTCTAATTTGAACTCTAATTTTGAATAGGATTCAAAAGAAATTCACATACTCCTTAAAGTTTGCTAAAGATGGAGATAATTAGACATTCTAGGACTCAAAGGTTGAGTCACCTTAATCCCAATATACATAGTTAAAATTGATCACAAAATGTAATCTTTGAAGGATGAAAGCACATAATGGCCAATAGAGTTATGTTGGAACAAGTGGATTTTCCCAAATATTGGTGCCTTTCCTTAGAAAAAAAACACATAAAAGGATTCTAATTGGTGACTACCTCAATGATATTGGAATAGCTACTCCCTCTTGGTGTGTAATGTGAAAAGTAGAAGAGGAAATAATCAACCATATTTTAACAAATTGTCCCTTTTCCAATGAATGTTGAGAATGACTACATATAGTCTTAATTGGAAATGGGTTATGTCAAGGGAGATACATAGTTTGTTTATGAGTTAGCCATGAATTAATACATTTGCATAGGAAGGCATCTAGGTCTCAAGTCAATATCTTATGATATGGGAAATGTGGAAGGAAAGAAAGAATAGAACATTCATTGATAAGGAAAATAGCGTGGAAGGGTTATAAAGAAAATTGAGAAAGGGATTAGTGAAGTTATGATGGCCAAAATTTATTTTTCCTCATAGAAACCCTTTACCAGTTGGGATGGGGAGATCATGAAAAAATGGGGAAGCCTTAGGGTATTGCAAAAGTTCTATTCAAACAAGCCCAAAAAAAGGACTTGTAGGGAAGTGATCAAATGGTTCCCACTACCTAGAGGGAGATTGAAGATGAATTTTGATGACATTGCAAAGGGAAACCTTGGAATCTCTGGTGTCAACATTGTAATAAAGAATTCTTAAAGTGAGCTTATTTAGAATATGTCTAAAAAATTACCTATAAGTACTAATAATGAAGCAAATTTCTCGCCATTATTAATTGGAATGAAACTCTACAAGGACGATGTCACAAATTGATATTGAATGGGACTCCTAAATATGCATCAATACCATTTAGAATAGTAAGGTAAGAAAGGAAAGCACAAAACTTTCCTAAAAATTAAAGCTTGCAAAATGGTTGAGGATGAGATTGTCACATGCCACAATCATCATTGGGATAATATCCCAATATGATTCTTCTCCTTTGGACAACACATTGCCTATTTAAGACAAGATCATAAATTAACATAACATGTTCAAATCTAAATTGCAATTTTTGAATATGATTCATAAATGATTCACATACTTCTTGAACTTCACTAAAGATGGCAATAAATAGACATACACATCTCCTATTTAGAGGCAACAATAAAATGCAGATCTGTAGTATAATCTTCCCTTGTAATGTTGTGGATGCATCCACAGAAATTTGAAGTGTTCAAAATAGAAAATAAAATGAAGAGAATGGAATTTGAAAGGTTATTAGTTGTAGCCTCTTCAAAGTTGAGGAAATTCATGATAACAAGCTTGTCTAGATCATCCTAGAAAATTTCACAATGATCTTTGGGAAAAAGACATTGGAGTATTGTTGTTGTGGATGACCTTATTCATGATTGGTTGAACTATTTGGCATTTGATGCTATATAAATCCTTTTAACATGCAACAAAAAATTGGAACATCATTGGGATCTTTGACATAGCCGTGGCACATCATATCAAGGAACATAAGAAAGAAATTACCTTGTTTGGGGAAGGCATAGCAAAGGACACCATGGAAATTTCTAACTTCTACATTGCTCACATGCCTTATATCATGACTCTTTCATATATTGAGTGTGCTTTTGAGGTTTCTTAAGGCCTATGCTAGTCAATCCACCACAACTCAAAGATGGCCAATACTTAGAATTCTCAAATCCTTCTTAGAGGATAAGATGCATTTCTATTTTCTTTGGTTATTAATGGGAGGATGTTACCTTCATAAATTGCAACTTATATGTTCATTTGTGTTTATATATGTATGTATTTGAATATATATATATGTATGTATGTATATTATCTACATTATTTATT
This sequence comes from Sequoia sempervirens, assembly GCA_007258455.2. Lineage (NCBI taxonomy): Eukaryota > Viridiplantae > Streptophyta > Pinopsida > Cupressales > Cupressaceae > Sequoia > Sequoia sempervirens. Next base: position 5,351 of record VDFB02086379.1, read on the forward strand.
ATGTTTGTTTATTTTGTTTTTGTTTAAAGAGTTAATTTTATTTACATAAGAATTATTTATTTAGTTATGAATTATTTTATAAATTTAGTTTTTTAAATATATGTCAATTACATTTTAATTTTTATATATGATAAGTATATAAGACTCTTTAATGTCATTCTAAAAAGCTTCTAAACATTAATTAATAAATATTTAAAAAAAAAATCTATTTAATTTCATTACACTAATTAATTTCACTACATAATATATTTATTTTAACCAACTTCTAAAGATGCAATAATAGCTTTAACTGTCCAAAATAATTTTATTTGAATGGTATCCAGAGTCATTTCAATCCATATGTTTATATATGAACACAAATAAAATGCTTCCATTCAAACAATAAAAATTTGAATTAAACTTTCTTGTGGGAATGAATTATAACTTTCCAATGTAAACTAAAGTCAATCAAATTAGTGAAAGAAAAAATAAAGTCAAAAGCTTCTAGTCATTGAGAAAAATTAGAGTTGGAGTTCCATGTGGAAATGAATTACGACTTTTCAGACTAAGCCAAAGTCATAAAAAATAATCAAGTGAAAAGATAAAATAAAAAGCTTTCAGTCTTTGATAAAAATCAAAACTGAACTTCCTTGTTGAAATGAATTACAAGTTTTCAAAGTAAACCAACTCCAAGTTGCACAAATTAGTCGAAGAAAAGCACAAATTAGTTGAAGAAAAGATAAAAATAAAAAACTTCCAGTCATGAAGAAACAATCGACATTGAACTTTCCCATTGAAATGAACAACTTTTGAAAGTAAACCATTTAATCATACAAAAAACTAAACTTTCTTGTTTGAATGAATTAAAACTTCATGCCATTATTAATTGGAATGCAACTCTGCAAAAAGGAAAATGTCACAAATATTGATATTGAATGGGACTCCCAAATATGGATCAATACCATTTAGAATAGTAAGGTAATAAACTAGAAATTAAAAAAATTACACAATAAATATGTTTGTTTCTCAATGAGTTGTATAATGCATTAGGTTCACACTGTTATTATAAAGGAAAGCACAAAACTTTCCTATAAAATAAAGCTTGCGAAATGGTTGTGGATGAGATTGTCACATGCCGCAATCACCATTGGGATAATTTCCCCTTATGATCCTTCTCCTTTGGTAAACACATTGCCTATTTAAGACAAGATCATAAATTAGCATAACATGTTCTAATCTAAATGCAATTTTTGAATAGGATTCATAACTGATTTGAAACAATGGTAATTTGAAATCTTCGATATGTTATAATGAAGAAAATGTTCTTCTTAAATAGATTTACAAAACTAATGTTTCTAAAATAGAAACAAGATTGAAGAAGAAACAAAGCTAAAATTACAAAGTTTCTAAAAGAAACTGAAGCAAACAATAGAAGAATGTACTCTAATATTTTACATACATTATGGACCATTAAATTAAATATTCTAAATATTATTTTAATACCCTCCCTTAATGGTCAATCTATCAACTACACCAAGATGTCCCTTGAATTTTACAAACTTATTTGGACTAAGAGACTTGGTGAGAATATACTACAATACTATTGATCCATCTTCGACAAGCTAGCGAATGAAATGATAGTGAAGTTCAACATGCTTTGTCCTTTCATGGAAGAATGGATTGTTGGCTAGTTTGAGCACCCCTTGATTGTCATAGTACAAGGGAGAAGGCCCTGCTTGAGATATTTGCATGTCTGAAAGCACCCTTCAAAGCCAAACTACCTCACAAGTTGCTTTAACATTCCTCGATATTCAACTTCAATTGAGGAAAGAGCCACTGCCTACTACTTCTTGCTAGTCCATGTGACTGCACCTATACCCAAATTGAATACATACCTTAAAGTAGACTTTCTGTCATCCACAAAACCTTACGAATCTGAGTTTGTATAACCAATCAGCTTAGGAACTTTGCACCTTCCATACAAAATGCCAAAGTTGGAAGTGCCTTTCACATTTCTCAACACATGCTTCCCTGCAACCAAATGTTCTTATTTAGGGGTTGTCATGAAGCAAGAGATGTAGCTCACTACAAAACTGAGATCAGGTCTAGTAGCAGTGAGATAGATGAGGCTACCTACTAGTTTCTTGAATGCGGATTCATTTTCCATAGGCAAATTTGATTTTGCTGAAAGTTTGAGCCCTTTCTCCATAGGTGTTGATGCAGGTTTGTAGTCACTCATCTTGAACTTATCAAGAAAACTGCAAGACACTTAGACTGAGAAATGAAGATGTTGTCAGCTATCTTCCAAACCTCATCATCGAGACAATAATGAAGAAGTCCCAAATTTGTCATGTCAAATGATTGACTGAGATTGTGTTTTATCTTCTCAATCAAATGTTTTGAGCTACCAGTAATGATAAGGTCATCAACATAGACAACCAGTACAAGAATATCATCACCAGAATGTTTGACATATAAATTTGAATTAGAAGGCCTCCTCTAGAAACCATGATCAATAAGGTAATTATCAATTTTCATGTACCATATCCGTGGAGCCTATTTAAGGCCATGGAGTGCTTTCACAAGTCTGTAAACTTGATCTTCTTTACCAAGAACCTTGAAACCAGGAGGTTGAGTCATATAGAATTCTTCCTAGAGATCACCATTTAAGAAAACACTCTTGAAGTCCATTTGATGGAATTTCCAACTAAACTAGCTTGTTGTAGCGAGGACAAACCAACTAGTACTCATTTTGGCTATAGGAGAAAAATTCTCCTCATAGTTAATGTTCTCTGTCTATCAAAACCCTTTGGCTACCAGTCTAGACTTATACTTGTTGAGGGTTCTGTCAGCCTTGTACTTAACTTTGTACACCCATTTGCAACCAATGGGCTTCTTCCCAGGTGGAAGATCAGAAAACACCCAAGTGTTATTCTTTAGAAGGCTATGATGTTCAACTTCCATAGCCTGTTCCCACTCAGGTATGCCTTTAGCCTCAAAATATGTTTGAGGCTTAGAGATGTTGTGTAAATTGGCCATGAGAGAAAAGTTAACAATGTTTTGCTGCTTGCTCTTTTTTCGAGTAGTTCTACCCTTGATCGACTCATCATCATGAAGATTACTAATGGTCTTGGAATACCATTTAGGTCGGAGAGTAGAAGTACTAATATCTGAAGTAGATGGAGTAGCATCACTAGGTGTGGCTAGTACAAAATTAGCTAGATCAAGATCTAGATTATCCTGAGGAGGGGCAGGTGGTGGAAAATTTTGTTGAGGTGGCTAGTCAACTACAGAATCCCTCCCATCATGTGAACTCAGGGGAAGACAAACACCCAATTCAAAAGCTTTCAGAGGCTAATCCTCAAGATGCACAAAAGTAGAAGACTAAAAGAAAGGCCCTGTAGCTTCATCAACCACAACATCATGATTGAAGATGAGATGATCTATATCTACATCAATTAGTCTGTATGCCTTATGATTTTCACTATAACTAGTGAACATGAGTTTTTGGCTTTTGGAATTCGGCTTAGTGCACTTGGCATCTGGAATCCAAACATGAGTTGTAGAGCCAAAAAATTTTAAGTGGTTGGTTTTAGGGTTGCATCCAGACCAAGCTTCTTCAGGAGTCATCTTCTTAACTACATGAGTTGGAGATTGGTTCAAAAGATAGACTATAGTACAAGCTGCTTCAACCCAATATTTCTTAGGAACATGTATCTGCTCCAACATAGAATGAGCCATTTTAGTGATGGTGCAGTTTCTACTTTCTATGACACCATTCTACTGGGTAAAAGCACAATAGTGTGTCACACTTTCAACCAAATAAATAGTTCTGAGTGAACTATTTTTGGCCTGAAGAGATTAGGCTGAGTGGCTTTCGGCCGAAACCATGTGGCACCAATGTGGTAAGCACATTTTCGGTTGAAGAGGTTTGACTGAAAGCTACTCGATTGAATACAACTGACCAAAAACATGGAAAAAGTGAGCGTATCTGTTGTTTATAGCATGGAAATATCAAGGCATTTTTGGTTGAGTAAGTTTCAGCCAAAACATGCTCGACTGAATGTCTAGTTGGCATCCTACATGGCAGCCAACTCATCATTTTTTTAGAATTTTTTGAAACATTCAACTTTGGAAGAGTATTTCTCTAGTTGGAATGATCTTTCTTGCAAAAAATAAAAATACCCTTTTGTAGATCTTGAAGTGGAGAATCCAAATATATAATTTTTTTAATATTTTGATTAGTTTTAATATATTTTATTTTTAAAATAATGAAAGTATGTTTTAAAAATTAAGAAAAGGCTGATTATAAATTAAAATAAAGATAGTATTAAAACTTATTAATTTTTTTTATATCTTATATGGGGCACAAGAGGAGAGAGTCTTCTTCAAAAGGGTACATTTTATTTTTTCAAAATGATTAAAAACATTGAAAATAGTTGATGGCCCGTGAAAATTGTCAAATTTAACATTCAAATCAAAACATTCAAACATAACATGTTTGACTTTAAAACATTATTAGAAAAATATACATCCAAATTTGATTTTTTTTTCCATGCACAAGATATTGAAGTTACCTATTTGGAGAAAAAAAGAAGGGAGAAATGAAGTTTTTTTCAATTTGTTTCTTGATGGCCTGTGAAGTCAATCTTTTTTGAAATTTTCAGCATTCGAAAATTTGTCCTTAAATTGATAAAAACATAATGAAAACAATTTTTTTTAAAATTTTAAAAATTATAGGAATAAATTAGATAAAAAGTTCTACATTTCATTAGTTTACACCATTTTAAAATTCAAAACATAAAGACCATTTTTATGTGGTCGAAGTTTAGAATTTTTTTTCTATTGGCCGATTCCTTTATAAAGTGTGACACAGTTTTGTGTTTTTACCCTACTGTGGGGTGTATGGTGTGGTTAGTTGTTGCTTAATGCCATGTGCAACATATAATGTGGAGAAATTAGAAGAAAAAAATTCCCCCCACCCCCCATTATTAGACCTAAGAGTAACTATTAAAGAACCAAACTCTTTTTCCACTAAGGCCTTATACTGCTAAAATATACAAAACACACCTAATTTATTTTTCAAAAAATACACCCACATTTTTCTATTGAAATCATCAAAAAATAATAGAAAATACCTACAACCAATAACTGAAGGAGCATTCATTGGACCACATAAATCAACATGAACCAACTATAATACCTTGGAAGCTCGCCATGAATAACCATCTGAGAATGGAGTCTGGTGCTACTTTCTAGCCTGACAAGCCTCACATACTCCATGATTTTGAGTCTGAATTGCAGGAAAGGTCACCAAACAAATCATCACAAGCTAATTGAGAGAGATATTGCATGTTTAGGTGCCCATAATGTTGATGCCATACACTATTGAGGGATGTACTCCTGGCTACCATAGCGTGCTTTTGAGAATCACCAGAGTCAATGAGTCTATAAAAGGAGACCCTAGGGCCAAACCAACCCCAACTTGATTTGCACAAATTTTGGTTTTCTAAAATTTTGGCTTGTACCTGATTTTGGCCAAATCAGGATTTCTTTTGGTTTGTTTTGTGTTGAGTAGATCTAGCATTTGTGGGTGAAGAGTTGGTCATTAGGACTAATATCTTCAATAGTTCATCATTTAGCATTAAATGTTGTTTTATCAAATTTAGGACAGCATAGTTTAAATTCTATGAAAGTGTTAATTTTTGTTGTATTAAACTTTGTCTTAGCCATTTCCTCATTATTAGAAGATGCCAAGGGCAGTTTACATCGTGGTTGCTCGAGATTGAAGAGTTGGAGATCCTAAAAAGAAGGAAAGAAGGCGAGGTTACAAGAATATTGCATGTAACTGTTAGTGGTCTTGAGATTCCCTTAAAATTAGGGATATGGAACGAGCAATCCTCCATTGCATGGTGGGAAAAGACCTCAAGATAAGGGAATGGTTCGTAACAAGCAGGATCTGATCATTGTAACTAGTGTGTATGGAAGAAATAGAGAACAATAGCAGATTTGGAAAACACAGTGTGTTTTTGCGCAGTGACTTTTTAGGCGTTGTAAATTGATTTAGCCTTTTGTTTGTAAATACAGAGTAGTGTTAATGTTGTTCCTAGTAAATAACTTTTATTTTGAGTGTTAGTAGTGTTTGGTTTCCAAGGTATAGGCGGTGAAAGTAATATAACTCTGTTTTTTTTTTGGCAAAGAATCTACAAATTCTGAATCTGCCCGTGCTCTTTGAAAACAGCGAACTAAAAGGCATGGAGCATGTTAATTTGCCACTGTATAAATGCTTAGTACTTAAGACAGAGTGATTTTCATTTGGTCTTTAGGTTGTTTAGAATAGAATAGTAGTTTAGGCCTCATAAATTATAGTTTGGAAGCATTTCTATTTCAGTTTGAAACAGTCATTTTTTTTAGAATGCCTTCCCCATAACCATTTGTCCACGGGGTCCTCTTGAGATAGGTAGAGTATGGGAGAAGAGACAGTTAATTGTATATATTTGATAGTAGGCAGCATGGAAAGTAGAGCATAAAGCATTACACCCAAACCCTAGGCGAGCTAGGACTGCCCGGTTAGGGAAATAGGGTGAAAACCAAAGAGCTAAGGCAGGGGAAAAGAACATTGTACGGAATCCGTACAGTCCTAGGAAGGGAAAGATAGGATTCATGCATTCTATAAGGTTTGGGGTTTCCATTAAATCATTTGGAGGTAGTTGAGACTCAATATCCAGAAAAACCCTAGATGCAAGTTGAATTAGGTCTCCTCTCCAAGAGTGTTGGAGTCCAGTGTATGGTACAGTCAAGGGCCTAAGAATTGATGCAAGATTTAAAACCCTGAAAAGGGTATCTGAAAGCATATTTTGTTTGGCAGGTCATTTGACAGATAATAGAGAAAAAGTCAGAATACTGACTGGTAAGGGCTACAAGGAATAGCCCCCTCCAAAGGCTATCTTTTGAAATCGGTAGGAATGGTCTTTGAGGAGCTCACAAGATGGCTTCAAATGGTTATGAAATGCATCAGAGAAATGTCCCTAACTCCCCCTGCAGGTAGCCAAAGCATGGTGTTGAAGATAACATCTAGACTCTTCTAGGTGTTGAAAAGAGGTAGTAATTTCCAAGAAGGTGTTGAACCCTCCAAAGTGAAAGCACAAGTAGAAACTCTTAGGACAGAGTTGTAGCAAGGTTCAACTATTAAACCAAGTCAGTATAGAGCTTATATCATTGCTAGGTTCTTGGTGAAGGCAATGTAGTGTCTTCTTGAGGATTGGTGCAAGCAAGCTTTGGAGGATTTTTGTGTTATCACACCATATTGGTATCAGAGCTGAGAGTAGATTCAAGGCTTGTGATTAATGATCCAATCCACTGAGTTAGTAGGAGAGAATACACCAGAGGAAGGAACCATGGTGACAAATGCAGAGCTAGCAAAGAAGGTAGAGGAGCAAGAGGAAGATAACCGGTTGCTCAGAGAGAGGATATCTTAGATGGAGAAACTCCTGGATGAAGTCCAAGAAACAACAGACACTGTGAAGGACAAGATTAAGAAAAAGGAAGAGCAGGAAGCCAAGGAAAAAGAGGTGGAATTGGAGGAGGAAGCTCCAAAGCTTGATCCTGTTCTTGCAGAGGAACCATTCTTGAAGGCATTGCAGGCCTTGAGTGGTAAAGCATTGGATGGTGTGCCACTTTTCAGTGGACAAATGGATCCAGATTTAGTAGTAGATTGGATTGAGAGTATTGAGAATCACTTTGAATGTGATGGCATTACAGAGGCTCAAAAGGTAAAGGTAGCCAAGTCAAGGTTGAGAGGAGCAGCTCTCACATGGTGGAAGTTTGTGCAATTTGAAAGAGAGAAAGAAGGCAAAGGTCCCATAGTTTCATGGAGAGGAATGGTGACCAAGATAAGACAAACTTATCTCCCAGATGATTATGAAGTCCAGTTGCATAGGAGAAGACACAATCTGAGGCAAAAGGACATGGATGTCCAAACATATACAGAGGAATTTCAAAAACTGTGCCTTAGATCAAAGGTGGTTGAAGATGAAAGCATTAGGTTGGCAAGGTACCTAAATGGACTCAAGTGGTCTATCCAGGAAGATATGAGTTTGGTAAACTTCAAATCAGTATGCCAATGCTATCAAATGGCCTTGAAGATAGAGGAGAAAGGCAAAAAGAAGCAGGAACAAAACCCCAAAGGTAGAGGTAAAGGCAAAGATAGCAGAGGACAAAGAGGAAGCTATAGTGGAAGAAGCTCAGAATCAAGAGCTCAAGGAGAAGTCAGATTTTCTGATCAGCAAGAAGGAAGCTCCAGTAGAGGTGGTAGAGGAAGAGGTTTCAGCCCTAGAGGAAGAAGTGGTGGACAAGGAAGGGGTAGTTACTTCACCAACATGAAATGCTATCATTGCAACCAATTGGGACACCCAGCCTATAGATGTCCAGAGAAAGGAAGCACATCTCATGGAGGAGATAAGAGAACCCATCTAATTCAAGATGAAGCAGCTGCAGCAAATAAGCAATCAGAAATACCCTTGAACTCAGAGGAAGGTGAGAATCTCATGATGAGAAGGACCTTAATCAAGGAACCGGTCAAAGAAGAGCCAAGCCAAAGAAGATCTCTGTTTAGGATAAAATGCAAGATGATGGGAAAGGTGTGTAAGGTCATCATAGACTCAGGTTCAACTGACAATATTGTGTCAGAGGATGTAGTCAGCAAACTGAAATTGGCAAGGATATCTCACAGTAATCCTTACAAGGTTACATGGCTCAACAAGGGTCAGCATGTCTTGGTGAATGAACAAGCATGGGTGGAATTTTCAATTGGCAAGTACAAAGACAAGGTATTGTGTGATGTATTACCTATGGATGCATGCCACTTGCTCCTAGGTAGGCCATGGCAATTTGACTGTCAAGCTGTGCATGATGGAGCCAAGAACTCTTACACCTTCAAGAAGGATAATGTCACATATAAGATTCAATCTTTGTTGGAAGACACTGAAGTGCAGACAACATGTTCTAAGCTGCTTTTAACTAGTGAAAAAGAGTTCTTAAAGGTCTTAGAAGAAGGAGAAGGCGTTGGCTATGCAATCATGATCAAGCCAAGAGAAGCAAGCAAAGAGAAGGCAGCTGAAAAGCAAGAGTTACCCAAGGAGATTCAAGACTTGTTGCAGACCTATGAAAACATAGTAAGTAGTGGTCAACCAGCAACTTTACCTCCTAAAAGAGCCATAAGTCATAGGATAGACTTGATACCAGGAGCCACCCTTCCAAACAAAGCAGCCTACAAGATGACATCTCAACAGAATGAGGAGATAGCTAGGCAGATCCAAGAATTGCTTGATCAAGGTCTCATTAGGAAGAGCATTAGTCCTTGTGCAGTACCCACCGTCTTGGCACCCAAGAAAGGAGGAGAATGGAGGCTTTGCACTAATTCCAGAGCAATCAACAAGATAACCATCAGGTATAGGTTTCCTATCCCTAGGATTGAAGATCTCATGGACTGTCTAGGTGAAGCTAGGTACTATACCAAGATAGATTTAAAGAGTGGATACCACCAAATTAGAATACATGAGGGTGATGAGTGGAAAACAGCCTTCAAAACCAATGAGGGTCTTTATGAGTGGCTAGTAATGCCATTTGGTTTGTCTAATGCCCCCTCCACATTCATGAGACTCATGAATGAAATTCTCCAGGACTACATTGGCAAGTTTGTAGTAGTGTATCTTGATGATATACTAATTTATAGCAGAACTAGAGAAGAGCACCTCCAACACATTGAGATAGTTTTCAAGAAGCTAAAGGAGGAGAAGCTGAATATTAACCTGGAAAAGTGTGAGTTCATCAAAACGGAGCTGGTGTACCTTGGTTTTGTGTTATCACATGGCAATTTGAAGATGGACAGCAGCAAGGTAGAAGCCATTCTTAATTGGCCTACTCCCAAGATAGCAACAGAGGTAAGAAGCTTCCATGGTCTTGCTCGGTACTATAGGAAATTCATCAAAAAATTTAGTGCAATTTGTGCTCCTATGTTGGATACCATTAAAGGAGGCATGAAAACTAAGTTTGTGTGGAATGAACAAGCTAACAAGAGTTTTGAGTTGCTGAAGGAAAAGGTAGCTACTCAACCTGTTTTGGTGTTGCCAAGTTTTGAGAAACTATTTACAATTGAGTGTGATGCCAGTAATGTAGCAATTGGAGCTGTTCTCAGCCAAGAGGGCAGACCGGTGGCTTTTCATTCTGAGAAGCTAAGTGAAGCCAAGAAGAAGTACTCTTCTTATGACCTTGAAATGTATGCATTGGTCCAAGCACTAAGGAAGTGGAGGCACTATTTGCTTCCCAAGGAATTTATTGTATACTCAGACAATCAAGCACTCAGTTTTCTGAATTCACAAGAAAAGTTGAGTCACAGGCACATGAAATGGGTGGAGTATTTGCAAGCCTACACCTTCAACATCAAGCACAAGAAAGGAGCCCTCAACAAAGTTGCTGATGCATTGAGCAGGAGAGTTATTACCATTCAAGAAATCCAATTGAAGAGCATGGGAATAGATCACTTGGAAACCTTCTTAGATGCTTGACCAAGGAGTATGGTCAACAATGGGATCAGATTATTGGGCAGGCTGAGTATGCATATAATGATATAGTAAACAGGTCAACAAGGAAGAGCCCCTTTGAAATTGTGTATGGTTTACATCCTAGGGGTGTCTATGAGCTGAGAGAGCTGAAAGATGGAGTCAAGGGAAGTGGTTATGTAGATGATTTTGCTTGTGCTATGCAGGAAATTCATGAGACAGTCAGAAAGACCTTGGCAGAAAATACCATGAAGCATAAAGCTAAGGTGGATGAGCATAGAAGAGACGTTCAGTTTAATGTTGGAGACTTAGTCATGGTGCATTTGAACAAGGCTAGGTTGCAGAAAGGAGTTCCTCATAAGCTGCAAATGAAGAGGATAGGTCCCTATCCTATCTTGGAGAAGTATGGAGATAATGCAGTGAAAGTATTACTCACTACGATGACAAAGGATCTGCCCCCATTTTTAATGTTATGCATCTGTACACTAAGCAAAGGACCATCAACATCCTGGATCGCACTCTTCCACAAAGTCACCAAGATGTCAAGAACTCAAAATCGCCTCCACCGCAGCTCACAAGTTGGATAAAGTTCCAGATACTAGAGTTTATATGAAAAACCAGACAAGCGAATATAAGGAACATCCGATCCAAAGACCAGACAAACCGGGCGGGATGCAATCCGATTAAGGAGGCAGAGTTCAAGAAGTCGGGAGCGATCCCAATGTACTCAATCCAAGGATGGAAGTCATATTTTAGAGGATGGTGAGTTGACCTAGGCCAAACCAACCCCAACTTGATTTGCACAAATTTTGGTTTTCTAAAATTTTGGCTTGTACCTGATTTTGGCCAAATCAGGATTTCTTTTGGTTTGTTTTGTGTTGAGTAGATCTAGCATTTATGGGTGAAGAGTTGGTCATTAGGACTAATATCTTCAATAGTTCATCATTTAGCATTAAATGTTGTTTTATCAAATTTAGGACAGCATAGTTTAAATTCTATGAAAGTGTTAATTTTTGCTTTATTAAACTTTGTCTTAGCCATTTCCTCGTTATTAGAAGATGCCAAGGGCAGTTTACATCGTGGTTGCTTGAGATTGAAGAGTTGGAGATCCTAAAAAGAAGGAAAGAAGGCGAGGTTACAAGAATATTGCATGTAACTGTTAGTGGTCTTGAGATTCCCTTAAAATTAGGGATATGGAACGAGCAATCCTCCCTTGCATGGTGGGAAAAGACCTCAAGATAAGGGAATGGTTCGTAACAAGCAGGATCGGATCATTGTAACCAGTGTGTATGGAAGAAATAGAGAACGGTAGCAGATTTGAATAATTTTCTGTGTTTTCTGGAAAACACAGTGTGTTTTTGCGCAATGACTTTTTAGGCGTTGTAAATTGATTTAGCCTTTTGATTTATAAATACAGAGCAGTGTTAATGTTGTTCCTGGTAAATAACTTTTATTTTGAGTGTTAGTAGTGTTTGGTTTCCAAGGTATAGGCAGTGAAAGTAATATAACTCTGTTTTTTTGGCAAAGAATCTACAAATTCTGAATCTGCCCGTGCTCTTTGAAAACATCGAACTAAAAGGTGTGGAGCATGTTAATTTGCCACTGTATAAATGCTTAGTACTTAAGACAGAGTGATTTTCATTTGGTCTTTAGGTTTTTTAGAATAGAATAGTAGTTTAGGCCTCATAAATTATAGTTTGGAAGCATTTCTATTTCAGTTTGAAATAGTCATTTCTTTTAGAATGCCTTCCCCATAACCATTTGTCTGCGGGGTCCTCTTGAGATAGGTGGAGTATGGGAGAAGAGATAGTTAATTGTATATATTTGATAGTAGGCAGCATGGAAAGTAGAGCAGAAAGCATTAAACCCAAACCCTAGGCGAGCTAGGACTGCCCGGTTAGGGAAATAGGGTGAAAACCAAAGAGCTAAGGCAGGGGAAAAGAACATTGTATGAAATTCCTACAGTCCTAGGAAGGGCAGGATAGGATTCATGCATTCTATAAGGTTTGGGGTTTCCATTAAATCATTTGGAGGTAGTTGAGACTCAATATCCAGAAAAACCCTAGATGCAAGTTGAATTAGGTCTCCTCTCCAAGAGTGTTGGAGTCCAGTGTACGGTATAGTCAAGGGCCTAAGAATTGATGCAAGATTTAAAACCCTGAAAAGGGTATCTGAAAGCATATTTTGTTTGGCAGGTCATTTAACAGATAATAGAGAAAAAGTCAGAATACTGACTGGTAAGGGCTACAAGGGATAGCCCCCTCCAAAGGCTATCTTTTGAAATCGGTAGGAATGGTCTTTGAGGAGCTCACAAGATGGATTCAAATGGTTATGAAATGCATCAGAGAAATGTCCCTAACTCCCCTGCAGGTATCCAAAGCATGGTGTTGAAGATAACATCTAGACTCTTCTAGGTGTTGAAAAGAGGCAGTAATTTCCAAGAAGGTGTTGAAAAGAGGCAGTAATTTCCAAGAAGGTGTTGAACCCTCCAAAGTGAAAGAACAAGTAGAAACTCTTAGGACATAATTGTAGCAAGGTTCAACTATTGAACCAAGTCAGTACAGAGCTTAGATCATTGCTAGGTTCTTGGTGAAAGCAGTGTAGTGTCTTCTTGAGGTTTGGTGCAAGCAAGCTTTGGAGGATTTTTGTATTACACCAAAGACCATGAACATCAATGACCTAAGCAACTGTGGTGAGTGTCTCTCTATCAACAGTGTTACAAGTGTGATTGCTAAAAATGATATCCAATTGAGGAGAGTGTCATAATCTAACTAATAGAAAGAATGTTCAACTCCATGCTAGGTACAAAGTATACATTGAGAAATATTAAATTTCTCTCTCCAGAATGAATCTCCATGTTTCCCTCGCCAACAACAATATACTCTTAGCCTCCTCCAAATATAACAAAATCTTAGAAAGACATGTATTCAATGAACCAATCCCGATGATGAGTGAAGTGTTTAGAAGCACTTGAATCAATGTACTAGGAAAAAAATTTCATAGGATTTGTAGAACTCTTGGCCATGAAGGCATAAAAAGCAGACTCCTGCTCAGTGTGCTCTACAACATTAGCCTTAGGTTTTGACTCTCCTTTCTTGTTATGTCCAAAAGCCAAGCGTTTCCGACAATCTTTCTTCATGTGACCAAACTTATGGCAGTATTTACATTGAAAATTCTTCTTCTTAGAAGAATTTGAAGACTATGCTTGAGTAGATTGTTGAGAGGGTTTATTTTTTCCCTTGTTCTTCTAAAAGGTCTTAGCAAAAAATGCCTACTTTATGGAGGACGAATTAGCCTCGCTATCAAACTGTTGTTTCCAATGATCTTGTTGCAGAACTATGGTGCAAAGATCTAAAAACTTCAAATCAACATTAGTTGAAGTAATGTTGAGAGTCTCGATAAAATGCTCATAAGATTTTGGTAGACTTTTCAAAGTGATTACTACCATGTCTTCTTCCTCCATTTTTTGACCAAAAGCCTCGAGCTGATCTTAGATGCCTTTGATCTTGGTCAAGTGTGCTTGAAAAGATGTTTTGTCATCCATCATGATATAAAACATGTTCTTTAGGAAGAACACATGACTTTTGTCAGAAGTTTCATGAAGATCCTTTAGATGATCCCAAATCTCCTAAGTTGTTGATTTACCAAATGAAACCTGAGGAAGTTGATCATCAATGATAGACAACTTAATGATCATCATCACTTCACAATTTTTCTCATCAAACTTTTCCTAGTCTTTATCACTCGATGTTGGTCATGTCTTATTACCCAAAATGATTTGATCAAGGCAACAATATTCAAAGATAGTCATCATTTTCTGCGTCCAGGTGTTGTAGTTACACTCATTGAATTTCTAATTGCCCTCCAACATAATATGTGATAAAGAGGCCATTTTTCACAAAATATGACAAAGAAGAGACACGAAACCCCACAAATGCAAAAAAATGTCAAAAAATGATGGCATGAATTTTGAGGTAGAGAGTAGAGGGGCACACACTAAATAAACAACAAATTCACCCAAAATAGGAAAATAATTTGAAAAGACTTGACTGAAATCAACAAAACCCTAGGTAGATTTGTGAGAAACCTTCAAAAAGCTGGTAAGAAATCACAAACTCAAAAAATCGCACCACAAATAGTCACGAATAGAACAGAGAAAATTTGCAGCCAACGAATGAAGAAATCATAGATAAAATCTATAGAGAAAAAAATCATGATCATAACCAGTAAAAAATTTTTGGTAAAAATGCGCCTCGAAACTGAAGAAATCACACCCAAAAAAAGGTGAAAAACACGGTCATAGTTAGGTGAGAAATACAACCCAAAATAGGTGAAAAATCACATCACAAATAGGAGAAAAGACAAAAAAAAAAACACAACTAAAGAAACCCTCCTTTTTGCAAAAAGTTGCACAATCTTTCACCCAACAAACAAGAATGAATTTTGGCAGAAGAAAGTCATGATTTGAAACCCACAAATTTTCATACCAAGGAGGCACGAAAGAATTGAACAAAAATATTTTGCAAAGATCTTTGAATTTTTTTTATTCAAAAATAAATTCCTCAAATTTACAAAAAAATCAATTATTTTTCTCTAATACCATGAAACAATCATAATTTGAAATCTTCGATATATTATAATGAAGCAAAAGTGCTTCTTAAATAGATTTACAAAATTGATGTTTCTAAAATAGAAACAAGATCGAAGAAGAAACAAAACTAAAATTACAAAGTTTCTAAAGAAACTGAAGCAAACAACAAAATAATGTAATCTAATATTTTAGATACATTATTGACCATTAAATGCAATATTCTAAATATTATTTTAATATGATTCACATACTCCTCAAACTTCACTAAAGATGGAGATAAATAGGCATACACATCTCCTATTTAGAGGCAACAATAAAATGCAGATTTGTAGTACAATCTGCCCTTGTGATGTTGTGGATGCCTCCACACTACTTTGAAGAGTGTTCAAAACAACAAAGCAAATGAAGAGAATGACATTCAAAAGTTTATTAGTTGTATTCTCTTCGAAGTTGAGCACATTCATGATAACAAACTTGTCTAGATCATCCTAGAAAATTTCACAATGATCTTTGGGAAAAAAAAACATTGGAGTACTATCGTTGTGGATGACCTTATTCATGATTGGTTGAAGCATTTGGCATTTGATGCTATAAATCCTTTTAACATGCAACAAAAAATGGGAACATCATTATGATCTTTGACATAGCCACAAGACGTCATAGCGAGGAACATAAGAAAGAAATTAGGGGAGAGGGCCCCATAATGGAGTAGGGTCCAATAGTGGGGATAGAAGTAGTCTTCAGTGGGTCCCATAGTGGAGCACTTTAATGTCCAATTGCAAAACACTTTTTGTCCATAAAGTACGCAAAGTGAAAAATCATGTGATGCCACATCAGCGCACCAAGAAAACATGACTTAGTGCACCACTATCCGTCTCACTTTTTTTTTGGGCCTTTTTGGATAACTCAACAAAAATCATGTTGATGTGGCATCATTTTTTATGATGTGGCCCTAAAACAAAATATAGAAGCACATGAGTTTCCAAATAAACTGTTGTACAAAATTGGGAGTGATTTGAAATTTCCACGTAAGATTTTGAGAAATGTGAAGTTACGGTGCTCCACTATGGTCCCCTCTCCTCTACCTTGTTTAGTGATCATCTTGTCTCCAGAGAAAGAAGAAGCAGCAGCTTTTAATTTCCTTTCTTCTCTGTATTATTTCCTCAGTGTTAGTAATGGCCAAGTTTTCTTTTTCTTCATGCTTTTGCTTCTCATCATCTTCACCTCCTCAGGAAAGACCCATTGCTCAGCCTTCTCAACAAGCAGCCAATGGTAGTGGTGCCCTTTCATCGTCTTCACAATCTTGTCAAGAACCAGCCAACGCTGGACCTTCCACTGCGAGTAATGCTGATTTTGAGAGCTTTCTACAGAAATTCAATGATATAAGCCACCTTCACGAACTTATTCAGTTTATCGAAGAGCTATTGAAGATCGCGGTAAGTTATCTACACACATGTTTTGTATAATTGGAATTTCTGCAATTCTATTCTTGTCACTGAGTGTAAATATACTGTTTTCCAATGCAGTCAGGACTAGAGAAGAGTACAGAAGAATCCAGTTCAGCTGTAAGCTCTTATATTCAGGATGGGCAAACATTCCTGAAGATGATAGAGGAACGCGTCGAAAGGTTTCATAAAACGGTAAGATTTCCCTTTATAAAATCAACTGGTACTGGTGCCAACATTCCTATCTGATTTAATTGTATCCAGTTATAAATTATTCGTTGGCTGTGGGACTCAGATTATATTAATGTCTCCTTTCGAATTAATTTCAATTGGACGATCTATTAGCCGATTCCTAGGCCATGAGAAAATAGGAAAATACTTTATTTAATATTTAATTGTGAACGTGTGATCTTCTAAGATGCTATGGGTCAATTAAATATTAGAGTATTAATATTTGTCATCTCCAAATTGAAGTGTGGGACTGTATAAGGGTTCTTTTGTAATTCGAAGACCTAAATTTTAGTTGATTCTATGACAGCTAAGGACTTATTGTATGAGATCAAATAATTGTGGAGGTCGACTTATTTTTAATCAACAGTTATGGAAATGACATAAGTGGCTCTAAGAAAATTCACTTGCAGCAATTCACTGATGGAAAATTCACTGTCAACAATTCACTGCGGAAAAATTCACCATCACCAGCAATTCACCACTATAAAAAAGTAACCGTAAATCATGCAATTAATTTTTCGCACGAATTATAGAGGTGAATTGTTGGTGGTGAATTTTTCTGGCGGTGAATTTCCCATATATGGACATAAATAGCATTTAATATTATTTTTCTTTGAAGATGTGTGTTGGGATTTTGGGTGCTCAATTTGAGCTAATCATTTTCAGGAAATTATTTGAACTTTTCTGTTCATAATGAGGATGAAAACTCTTAGGTGTGAAGATCAGTTGACGAAAACCCATTGATTTCAAGAGTTAGAAGACGAATACCCTTTGTTTTAAGAGGGCAATCTGATTTAGAGATTGTGTTTTGGCTTCACAGAGTTGTAGATTTTCAGATTGTTTCCACTTTATATATTTTTGCAGATTTTGCTTTCAAATTGTTTCCACTTCATGTATTTTTGCAGATTTTGATGGAAGTAAAGTAGTGTTTTGATTTCAGATTTGTTGTTTATTGTTGCTATTGTGTTTGTTGTGTATTAGCACTTTACTATACAATATGTCCATCTAGGTCATCTAAGGAAAATGGGAAAGTCATTCTAAGATCTGGTGCAGAAGATTGCCAATTTTGGTGTGTAGGAACATATAGATTTCAGAGTTTATTTTAGATTTGTTCCGAACTGCTGTTGTTGTTGCAGGGATTATTTTCCCATATTTTGTGTTCAATTGAAGGTTACATATTTTAAATTTTTCCAGCAAGTTTGTTGTGTTTTTAATGTGAATTTCATGCAAATAAATCATCCTTTGAACATTTGTGGTGTTTCCATTTGTTTTCAAGCAAAATTGTCAAATTTCCAGTTACAAAGTTATGTTTAAATTGAGCCAGAAAACTATATATTTTGCAAGATCTTTCAAGCATTTCAGATCTGAAATATATTTGTTTGAAATTTTTTGTCTGGGACATTGCACAACTTAAATATTCATAGAATTTTTTTCGTACAGAATGATTCCATGGCTGGCGCAAGTGCAGATATAGAGAGAATTGTTATATATTTTCTCGAAGGTGCTGGGAAAATTCATTGGGTGGGAGCAGCACTTTCTATGGTGGGATTTGTATTGGAGAGATTTGGTCAGATGTCTAACAACAAGACTGAGTGCCTTGAAATTCTGAGAAGAATGGTTCATCTTGGGAAGCAAATTCTGCAGTTGAATGATCAAATGCCAGTTCAGAAGCAGAAACTAAACGAGGCAGTCCAATGCATTGTTGAAGGATGCACCATATGCGCTTCCCAACTTACAACAGCCAGAGTTTTTAGGTTAGTTCAACTATTTGAGTAGTTTTACCTAAAGGCTGCATGTGTAATTCAGAAAATTCAATAAGAATTCTATATTGAGTTGAAATGGTAAGAAGTAGCCTAGCGCCAGAGAACTGTATAATATAATGAAAATGGATAAATTTAAATAAGAAATTTCAATTGTAAAAATGTTTTAGAGTAGCAACAATTCAGGATTTTAGTTAGAAAAAGATTTATATGACAGCAAACCAAGCTGATATATAAAAATGCAAGTAAGCCTGAAGCCTCTGTTTTTGTCTAGAATCACTTTATTTCTAGTGTTTGGGGTCTACTTAATCAACATATTTAATGTAAATCCGATATTTGAATTGTGTGAAGGTTTCTTACTGCTTCAGTCAATGCCGATAGTATACAGAGTTTTCAAGTCAAAATAGACCGCGTGTATGATGACCTTATGTTGTGGGGAATAACTGACATGGAGAAAAGAATGACAAAGATTGCTTCACAGTCACAAGAACTCTATGCATATCATCCGGCAGGTTCGTTGTTTATCAATTTTAATAATGTTTTTCTGTTATGTTTTGAGTTTTGCCAAAAATTCTAATTCAGTTTTTCCACAAACTGTACAGTGGGAATTGAGAGTGGGCTAGAAACAGTAATCCAATATTTAGATTTGAATGCACAACATACATCATTACAAGTTGTGGCTGTCTATGGATTTGGAGGGATGGGAAAAACGACACTCGCTGACAAAGTCTATGCAAACATTGACCTCAAAAATTATAGGCATTGCAGGATTCATATGGAAAAAAACTGTACCAAGAATGATCTTAAAGTCCTCCAAGAACAGATTTTAAATGGATTGTTCCGCAAGAATGTGAAATTGACCGACTGTCACCAAGGTCAGGCAATGATCTATTCTTTGTTCAAACAGAATCCTAATCAGCCTTTATTTCTATACATTGACAATGCTCTGAAAAAATCAGATCTGAAACA
>VDFB02086380.1:0-10605 GCA_007258455.2 Sequoia sempervirens
CAACAAGCCCTTCAGGATTGTCTTGTTGTTGTGCCAAATAGAATTTCCTCAGCCTGAAGAAATTTTTGCGATCAAGGAAATTGTTCATTCCATGGCTGATGATAAAGCCCTGGGGATTGATGGTTTCCCTTGTGAATTTTACAAGGCCCTTTGGGACTTTGTTGGGTAAGATCTGCATCATGTTTACTTAGAGGTTTTCCATGCTAATCCTCTAGGTAACTTAATAAACAAAGGCAATATAAAATTCATACCTAAATCTAGGGATCCGGAGGACATTTGCAACTAGAGGCTTATCACACTTCTCAATGTCTCCTACAAAATTATTGTCAAGGTTTTGGCTATAAAGATCTGCCATTTTTTTCCTCAGATTGTGTGCTCGGAGCAAATAGGACTCATCAAATCCAGGTTCATTCTGGATAATATCATTGTTGTTTGGGAAGGCATGGAATGGGCCAAGCGTTCAAACTAGAAAGCCATTTTTGTTAAAATTGATTTTGGCAAAGCCTATGACCGCATTGAATGGCCTTTTATTCTTGCTATGTTGCAATCTTTGAGTTTTGGGCCTAATTTCATATAGGTTGTTTGTATACTTTTTGCAGATACCTCTGCTTGTATCAGTATCAATGACTGTCAATCTTCTGCCTTTGGAATTTTTCGTTCTATTTGAAAAGGGTGCATGCTTGCCCCCTTTCTGTATGTACTTGTGGTTGAAGGACTTGGCTACCTCTTGGCCAATGCGGTTTCCCAACAACGTGTCAAGGGTATTTTGTTGCCTAATTCTTAGGCTCAACTAGTTAATGGCCATTTTGCTGATGACTCTTTCCTCACTCTCCTAGTGGAAGAAGAAAATATTAAAGTGGCCCTAGATTGCCTTAATACTTTTTGTCTTGCTTTTGGCTCTGTCATTCAGTGGCACAAAACTTTGTGCTACAAACAATCTATTTTTCCCACTCCTCCTTAGTTTCAATAGTATAATTGGAAGTGGATTGGGCCAGGAGAATTTTTTTGGTTCCTGGGCATTCCCTTTGCTTTCTAGGTATCTTCAGTTGAGTTATGGCAAGTTGTTCTTTCCAGAGTCGAGCAAAAGCTTGCTTACTGGATTACCAAGCCCCTCTCTCTGGCGGGGAAATTCCAGGTGTGCTCCAAGGTGCTTGCGACTACCCATGTTTATTATTCCTCTTGTTGGGCCCCGTCAAAAGTTGCTTATGGCAAGCTTGAAAATCTGCTCCGAGATTTTATTTGGTCCTTTGCTAATTCCCACAAATGGTTTCACCATGTTGTCTGGGAATTCTACTACCTTCCCAAATATTCTGGAGGACTTGGGTTGCTCTCCACTCAACGACAAGGGAATTCCTTGTGTGTCAAATGGATAATTCATGCCCTTACTCGCAATGAGAGGCCTCGAAAATTCTTCTCGTCATGTCCCCCGAAATTGTGACACCCAAATACGAAATATTGAAATACTAATAAATAAATAAAATGAATATCTAAATGAATATCAAAAAATATATATATCAATATTAGCAATTTAATATACTATTATAATTATCTTCAGGTAAATAAAATATAAATATTAAACAATACAAACAATTGATATTATTAAACAGTCATTATCAACAAATTAATATTTATGCCTTAATATTAAATATCAAATATTAGAATGGAATAATAAATACCATATAATACATAAATATTAAATCATAAGTAACAAAGACAAACAAATAAAAAAATGGACTGAATACCCAATAAAACAAATATAAGATATAGAATAAATAATAGAAAACATAAAATAACATAAATAAATATTATAAGAAACCAATCTTTGAATAACCTCTTAATACAGCAGCAACTATTAAAAACGATAGAAAATTCCAATAAGAAACGATTAGCATTAAGGAACTTTGAGCAGCGATTCATTATCTTCTAAAAAGGCAGCGATCAAGTTTATGGGTGTTAAGAGGAGATCAAAGGTATTAAAGTAATAAGGATTAAATATTATGAAAGGGCAGAAGTCAAGAGTTGCATCTCACATGAGAGGAGGTATTCTTTGTGAAGGGACATGTCCATTGTTTGGTTTGAGAAGATATAGAAAATGGAGGATATGTGGATTAAAAAGGGGAAGTAAGAAAGGAGTCTGCAGATTGCTGGCTGTAGAGAGGAGGAGAGATGGCAGATCAGTGGTAAAATCTGAGTATTGGTATGTATTATTTATTATAGGTAAGGATAGTGAGGTATTAGTAATATTTCATATAAATAATATTTACAATGTGATGATAATATTTGATACATAATGCTATTCATAATGTTATTTGATTATTTATGATTTTAGGATGTACTAATATGTGATGTATAATATTATTTAAGATATTATCCTTAGAGTGTAAAGTTATGTGATGAACAATATTATTCATGATATTATCATTAGGATGTAATAATACTTGGTGTCTAATATCATTTATAATATTGTCACACTAGGATTTGATACTATAAATAATTACAATTTATTATATAAATGATAATAAAGGAATGGACTAAGAATTTAGTAATGGTTGGAGTTGATGTATATGTTTCATATATATATATTTGATAAATATAAGTATATTAAATATAATATATATATATATATAATAAATATAAGTTCATTTGTGCCAAACAGCTACATATGTTTTTCAAATTCTATATGTAATTGGGTCCTTCATGTATTGTATTTTGGATTATGTGTTTTGCTGGCTGTTTCATCCGTTCCGTTACTGTTGTCTGACATTGTTAGATGTTTTTGTGAGCTGTGTGCTTGCTATGTATAGCGCTATCTCGCTCTTTCTTTTGGCAGTCCGCTTCTAGGACTGCATTCTTTCTCATATTGTATTGTGTTTTCCAGCTTTATTCAATACAAAAAAAGTATATTAAATATAATATGTTTTATATATATAATTCATATGTGTTGATAATAATTCTTATTTGAAGGCGTTCCCTCAATGAAGGTTGCCAATCCATTTTCTCTATCGACAGTTATTACGTCGATGCAAGACCATCTAGAATATATCTTGATCGTTCATTATTTCTTCTCATTTTGCCTTCTGTCTTGTTAGCACATTTAATGTGGATGGGATTTGGTGTACCTTGTGCGTTGCAGCCGCCTTCTGCCTCCTTAGGTGCATTTACTCTGAATGGGAAGTAGGTGAAAAATATCTGCCTTGTTGATGCAGTTCGATATTGATGTAAGCGACCTCTCCACTCCTGCAGATGTCTTTTTGTTTCTGCTTTGGCCCATTTTTTAAGAAAACCTCGAAGAATTCAGCTGGATTGCCTTCCATACCAATACCAAAACCCTTCAGACCAGACCAAACCCCTGCAAGCACACGCACAGAGAACGTCCATTCAGCTGAAATAGGGTTCCATTAACACTTTTAATGGAATATACAAAGCACTGCCACAAAACCCTACTTTGCAGTAACAAGGCCCTATTTTAAATGAGAACGCCCGAATAAATGTGGGTAAACAGAGACATATGGTTTTCATTTGATAAGGTTACAAACATTGAAAGAAAAGGCATAAAAACCACTCACCGTCTGATAGTAGAAAGCCATGCAGGACGTGAATGGAAGTTGAGAATGTGTTGATGACAGAACGGTTGAGTAAGCGAAGGAGCTTTGTAGAATCTTGAGGTAAGTCATTTGTCCTAGTTTGAATTCTCTGTGATTCTTTCTTTGTTCTGTCTCTATTTCAAAAGCTGCACATTATTAGATTTTTTTTATTGGCTTCTGAATCTAAATTAGATTACTGCCCCTCCAAACTAGAGTAGTAGAAGCCTTTTCAACACATCCATTTAGTACATATCCTGCAATCGCTGCAGTCCATGAGATGAAATCCTTTCCAGGTATTCTGTCAACAGTTCACAGTCAGGTATTATGTCAAACAGTTCACGTGCCTTGTTAATGCTTCCCCTTTTTTGCATACATGTCTACTAGGGAAGTTGCGACTATAATTCGATGGATGTCCATACTGTTCGAAAGCTCCCATTTTGGCATGGGCAGGGAGGATGCTAGCAAAGGTTTCAGAATTTGGCTTTACACCTGACAATTGCATTTGCTAGGAAATTTCTAAATCCTTTTCAGCAAATCCATTTTGTGCATATATGATACCACATCTCTTTGAGGCACCTCAAACACTTCACGTACCTTGTCTATGCTTCCATATTTTGCATACATGTCTACCCGGGCAGTTGCAACTACATGTTGCGCAGTTACCTTCTGAGAATGCAAAAGTAGTGGCTTTGTAGCACGTAGTTCTTAAAATTCTATAGAGTATTTTAAAGTTGAATAAATTTTCTTCCAAATTATTTTAGAGTCAGTAATTAGCAGCTTTTTAGCACGATTTTGTCAAAATTCGATGGAGTCTATCAAAGTTGAATATGTTTCCTTTGAAACTATTCTGGAGTTTTGTGTTGAACTTGGGAAAATTCAAAATCAGTAACCTTTTAGCACGTTAATTCCCATGGACAACTAGACTCAAACCTAGGACTTCAGTTTTTAGCATGGACAGCTCAACTCAAACTTAGGAGCTCCAATTTGTGGCGGGGGTGATTTAGCACACTACTCATCCTCTTCGTGGATTGGAGTGTGGGTTGTTTATAACATCCTATTCCCCTCCCTTGCTCAACAATTTTCATGGACCATGAATGAATCAAATTTAGAATTTCCCCTGTGTTGCTGGAGTGCTCAACCAGTGAGCTCCACTCTCTTTGAGACTAGAGAATGGATTGTTTTTAAACTTGTAACACATTTTAACTATATAAATGCAAAACTAACAGCTTTTAGCCTTTAAAAAAATCTTGCGTCCGACTTTAAAGCTGAAATAGTTTTCTGCTAAATTATGAAATCTTACTCTCTCAATTAGAGCATCACAAAATGCAAAATTACTAGCTTTGTAGCATGAGTTCAAATTGTGTGACTTATTTTAACATTGAAGACATTTCATGTATAACTTTTGAAGTCTCTAATTCTTTCCAAAGTTATAGAAGCAGTAATTCTTTGAGCATGGATTTATTAAATTTTGTAGAGTTTTTTAAAGCTGAATACATTCCTATAAAGAATTGAGGTTTTTAATATAGATAGATATGATAAATATATTATTAACACACAAAGATATGCATATCTATAAAACTATTACCCTAAAGTCTAAACTGAAAACAGATCAATTAAAGGCACCCCTGAAGGATATGACATTTTACGGAAAGAAATGATAGAAAATGAAGACAAACCAAAGATACCACGTACCATAGGGACCACTTCTTGTTTGTATGCTAATGTAAGCAAACACACATTCAGCTATGAAGAGAGAAAGATAGAAAGCGAAGCCTCATGGGTTTGAAGTCTGCTTATTTTGGGCATTTATTATTTACACTTGTCTAAACTTTAAAAAGTTTAAGAAAACTTGTACCAAAAACAACTTAAAGAGTACTCATAGACTTTGTCTTTTTCTATCTAAAGACCCAGATTCTTTATCATGGAAGATTAGGCAGAGATTTGAAGGTAGTAAAGGTGAGGGAAAGAAAGTTGCAAGGAAAGAAAGAATAAGACATATCTTTAAAGATGACGAACATGAGCACTGCGCAAAACTCTGGACCAAAGGCACAAAAAGTATTGCTTCAAACTGACAGAGAGACACCACTATAATTTTGCAGAGAATTACCCAAACTAAAATATATTGAAGATAATATCTCATTGCAGGAAGAAGTACGAAGTAGTTGGCAGCATTCAAGTTTAGAAAAGGACAGATCATTGTTTGTGTACAGTTGTGTACTAAACTATGATATGAAATGATAATATCTCATCGTTCTTTTAATATACAAAATTATTTTAGTGATGTCCAAAGACTACAGTGACGCCCTTAGTAATTAGTCTGGTAGCCTTGGTGATTTGTTCATCAAGTTTTGAGGTAGTTTTTTGGTTTCCATGTTAGATCCTGCTTCAGTTTGCTAAATTTAAACTTTTTAGACTCTCGAGCAACAAAGTATTCCCCCCTTCTCATTTTAGGTGGGAATGCGAAAAAAAGTAGAGTACAATAAGATTGTTGAATAACATAGTCAAATTTATTACCTAATCCACTCTGGAATTAAAATCCACATTATATGCACAGCTATGCAAGAATAAGTCTTGATTGTGGCGTTGGTGGGCTTGGAATGAAAAACAGTTTAGAGTAGATGGGACCACCAAATAATAAGTGAAAGACTCAGTCAATAACATTGATTTGCAATCTCTATACTTTAATATGATTTCTTTATTCTTTTGGTCCCTAGTGTTCTGATGATTTTCTAGTCACTGCTAATGTTAGTTGTTTCTTCTGCTGAACTGGTTCTGTTGTCATGTCTCTGTTAACTGGATAGTTTGTATTCTATAATTCTCTTTTATATTATATAATTAGTTCTTTATGTAATTACTATTTGGTTTAATTATTAAACTTTCAATAATAGTTTTACAATTTATGTCTATTAGAAATATAAATAACTGTTCTATTTTTATATTGAGTGATATGATATTGAAAAACACTTCATAATTATTAGTCATATCTTTGAAAGTAATTTATTAGTTTTGAATCTCTAGACTTTTTAAATTGAATAAAAGAGAATTTGAATCTCTAAACTTATTAGGCTATTGTTTTGTATTCATTTGCCAAGCAGGCATTTAGTATAAGCTATTTGCTTTTGAAGTCCGTTCACATTTGTTTAGTATCTGCTATTGCTAGCTTACTTGGCTAAGCTATTGCACTTCATTTTACTGGCTTCCGCAAGGATAGGCATGATTTCAAACAATGAGGATGACCATTGATAGTGGGCCAAATAATTCTTTTTTATTTCAAATTAATCTTAGATAAAATAGTAGATTACTACACACAGCAGGAGAGAACTACCACAAAAAATACCAGATATATAGTGGACATAATCAAAGTAGAGCAAAGGCATGCAAAAGCCAAACTAAATAAATGCCCAAGATTAAGACTATTTAAATAGCTTTAATCAATTTTCTTTTTCCTTTTTCCTTTTCCGTCTACTTTTACTCTAGACTTCCTTTGTTATTTTTAATGTCATAGAGGATCCCAATGTTAGTACTTTGCATTGTAAAAGATATAACTTCATTGTAAATGCATTCCTGATTTCATGTCACAAGATCCTATATAAGTTTCAATGGGTGTGATACCTTTGTGACCTGGTTTTTATTAATTAACCATAACAATAGTGCAACAGTATTTAACAAATCAAAAGATCAATGCAAAATATCACCATCAATCAGGTGGCTGTAGTAACAATTAAGATCATCGAAGCTATTAAATTTGGTACAACAAAAAAAAGTGTACTGAAACTTTGATTATTGACAAATTGCTTATGTAAGCAAAAACTTCTACCAAATTAATTGCAAATAACATGGAATTTTTACAAGAAATTAGTCACAAATACAATTTCACCGTCATGGGCCTTAACCATCCACAAATCACAGGGCCTTACACTTGAAAGGGCCACCATTGACATTGGCAACATTGACCGGCAAGGGCTGACATTCACAACAATTTATAGAGTCACTCATCTTTGAGGTCTTCATATTCACCCTTCATTCTCATTCCACAAATACACATGCATGCAACACAACCCTTATGTTGCACGAAGGATGAAAGAGGAGGCTTGACTATCAACACTATCAACTTCAATCACTTGACATTATCAAATACTTTTCAACAAGAAATTTTAGGTTGATTTGCTACAACCTTGCTGCTTTCTTTTCGAACGTTACAAATCTATGGATGGAGTTTAATATTACTTGCATATATGATGATGACTACCTGGTTCTAAATTCCCAACAACATAGGGCTCTGTACGCATAGCTCAAATGCAAAGCAACTATTATTTCAACATTATATTTTTGGAAACTACACAATTAAAGCAATGGATGGAGTTTACTATTAGTTGCATATTTGGTTCAAATTGGTAAATCCTTCCCCCTTCTCTTTAATTCTTCATTGCTCTCCATTCCTCTATAATTTATAGATAATTGCCACTCTGTTGTTCAATTAAACCAAAAAACTTGCAGTTTCCTTTTTTGTGATCTATCTTTGGGAGGTTCCTAAAAAAAATTTCACTTCCTATTTTTAGTAGACTTATACTTTTGGAATTCATAATTAAGTTTCAATTGTCAATTCACAATTGTTTGAGCTAAATAAAAAATGGCTTATTTTACTGTATCTACAATCAAGAAACTAAAGGCATATTTTATTTTTGGCAAGGATCCAATTTTGGATGGAATGGAAGTGCTTTTTTATGCACAAAATATTTTCATGCAAGCTAGATCTCTATGGAATACAAACTACATATAACAATGCATGATGTCTTAAGGTTTTTTCTAGAATTAACAGACCTCTGTGTTGTTTTCGTATCATAGTTTACTTATCGTTTTCTTTGTAAACTGTCACCATGCCTATCATCCCCATTTGTGTGCCGAGAGGGAGGATAATTTTCATATGTAAATGCTGAAAAATTCATATCTTGATTATACTTTATATTAGAAGATATGTGTGTAGCATGTGTTGCTTGAAAGTTGCTCTTTTACCAAACTCTTTATTATGCTCATTTTCAGCTCACCTACATTTTATTAGGAGTCTCCTTTCAAGACTAACATGGAGAATTTTCCTGCAAACTCTACCCATTTTCCTCTTTGGCATCCTTGACAACTTGACACAATGCGTGTTGAATCTTTTAAGGTAATTCACTTGCCAATATTTCAGTCAATTTTTTTATGACAATCTATACATGGCCAAATCACTTTTCTTGTGTTTTATTTTATTATTACAAATTTGTTAAATGAAGGTGGTTTTATCTATGGCTTTTTCAATATATAATCCTTACTGTAAAACCTACTATTACAGCTTTCCTCACATCTTTTACTATTGAATGTATAGCAGTTGTAAATGCAATGGTTGCCAAAGCTTTCCTGGTAACTCAAATTGAGGTAACTCACTTGCCATTATTTTAATGAAATATTTTATGGGAATCTCTACACGGCCAAATAAGTTTTGTTGTGTTTTATTTCATTATTACAATTCAGTTGTTATCTGCTAAATGAAGGAATTTTATGTTCATTTTGCAAAATAAATTTTTGGCTAACTTTCTTTTCCTTCTTGAGGCTATTTTTGTTGACAATTTTCCTCACAACATTATTTACTACTGAATATATAGTAGTTGCTGCTGAACCTGCAAATGCAATGGTTGTCAGAGCTATTTTCACAATGTGTACAGTACAGATCAAATCATCTTCATATGTTTATCTTAATACATTGTTCTTTAGTTCTTTACAGAGCTTATGAATTATACAGTAGATATTTCCTTGCATTTCCTGCCATTTTATTGGTTATTGGCCTTTGCAAATATTCCAATTATACTAGTTCTTGTACTTTAAAGACAAAATGTCAAAAGACAAGGGATTGGCATGACACAAGCCAAATATTATTTACTCTTGAATGTATAGCAGATGTTGCTATTGCATTGATTGTAGTGAACAGTATAGTTCGGATCATCTTTATATCTTAAACTTAATACATTCTTCTTTACAAAGATCATGAATTATGCAATGAATATTTCCTCACAATTTTTTGCCATCATTCTGGTTATTGTACTTTGCGATAAAAACCATGCACTACTTTTAGATAATGACTTTTAGTTGAAAATCATAATTTTGTTAATTCAAATGAAATGAAATAAAATATATATGAAAAACTTCATTTATTTAAAAAAGTTTCACTTCACATTTTACACTTTTCTATCTTTCAAATAAAATACCATAAATTAAAATATTGATCTCCACAAATCTTTGGTGTACCCATTGCACACGAGGGTGCATTGATAATTGTATTTTGGTTATTGATGAGTATATATATATTGAGACCCATAAATACCTCATAGGTGGTGGACACATACTATATATACAAGATAATGCATATACATAATATTTTATTTGCGATTATCCAATAATGATGCTTGTAGCAATTATTGAGCCTTATAAGTAATAATGACTCCATTCATTCACGATGATGTTAAATGGTATAATAGAATTCCATTTATGGGATCTCGAAAGACGTTTGTACACATTAAGGAATCATTCATAGTGAATAATAGGAAGGAAACAAACAATCCTTTGGCAAGGAACACATAATTAAATCATTTTTGATCTAATTAAATGTTATTACTGAAATTTATTAATCTCTAACGTCTCTAATGTCTCTTTGAGAAACACTTTGAAAGCCAGATTCGGGTTTAAGTGCTTCCACTAGAAAGGGGTCATTACACTTTCCGGACATTGCATTTTGGTTTGGCTTTCTGCTCATAGACTGCTTAGAAAGGGATTGGGTTTAGAGACCATATACGGTCATGGAAGAACAGGTCAAATTGGCAGAATTTATTCAAAAGCATTAGGAGAGCCCTACAGAGTTAAGCCAGCTTTGCTAGGTTGGCTCTAGTTTTTGTGATGGGATTTCACTCAACCAACAGAATGTTTGGTGGTCACCCCTTTTTGCTAGTAATGGTCAGTCATTAGCTAAATTGCCTTGGCTTAAGGCACTCAG
>VDFB02086381.1:0-13232 GCA_007258455.2 Sequoia sempervirens
AGATCATTGGTGCCTGTATGGGAGTATTATGATCAGCTGACTTTTATTCCAAGTCGAGCGCATTATAGAAGGGTTCAAGATGCTTTCTTTGGTTACTTTATGTGTTTATTTGACAAAGCATTAGCAAACAACAGGGTATCTGAGGCGGCTTGGAATAAAGTAAATGAGTATGGCTGCTTGTTTCTTCAATTCCCTACTTTCACTTATATGAGAGTCGGTTGCTTTGAAGATCAACCTTATATGCTTCCAAGGTATCCGACTGATAAGATTATTCTGATGGAGCTGGGAAGACAATTGATGACGGTGCATTCACGTCAAGCTACACAACACAAGACTGGAGTCAGTATTTCATCACATAATCCATTGATAATTGGGAGGTATTCTTTGACAACTTCTTCAAGAGCCAAGGCAATGGAAACTGAACTTCAGGAAATAACATTGAAAAGATTCCAGGCAAGAGTGGATTTTGATTATAGAAGGGTAAAAGACAAAATTAAAAGAGCCTTCACTCATGTACACCGCATTGAAGACATTTGGGCAGACCTCCGGACAGAAAAAGATATATACAGAATGGATTATTGCAGGCTTACATTGGAGCAAATTATTGATCTGAATCTGACCTTAATTCCAGAGGGTGTAATTGATGATAGGCAGATTTTAGATCCTGAATATGAAGAACAAGGAGTTGCTAATGCCCCCATTCCTGCGATCCAGTGGTCCCAAAAGGAATCTGTCTCAATCTTTGATAGGTTTCAATCAGTCTTAGCAAACACCAACTCTTGGCTCAAAAGCATTGGTGTCAAGACTATCAAAATCAAAGTTAGAGCTGAAGATGATCCAGCTGGTCCTAAAGGTTTGAAGTCAGAAATTAGAGAGCAATCAAAAGAAGGAGCTTCCTCTTCAGGTACTAGAATTAAGTTGAAGGTAAGCCGAGCTGCAGAACAACCGTTGGAAAGGGAAACACTAAAGGGAAAGGAAGTCAATCAAATGCAGATTCAGGTATTAGATCAACAATAAGAAGACGAGGTTCTTGAGACCTCCACTATTCTAAGTGAGATAACTCCTCACATTAAAGCTCCAATACCAGAATCAACCATATCTCCTATGTCCCCTATCGACAGTGATGTTGATTCCTTCTCCACCGTATTTGTTCCTTCTATTCCACCTCAAGAGACTAGTCATCAATCTTCATCAATAGTGAATACTCCTATGAGAAGCTTGCCCAATAACTTCAAGAGTATTTTTGATATAAATCCAATCTTTCCTGCCATGTTAGAGATAACTCTCCCAGAGATTGATACATCAGTAACAAGCTTTGATTCTTTCATGGCCAATCCTAGTTGTAATTTGTCTTCTGAGCAAAACATAGTTGCTGTACAAACCGAGGCACCCCCTAGAATTTCTGTTGTAACTCAAACTGAATCTATTTCAACGGGGACTGCAGTTGCTATTTCAGATGTGACAACCTTAGATCTTCCTCCATGGTTGAATTCAGTTGCTCCCAAAAGAAAGAAACAAGCAGTGTCTCCTGATATTTTTGATTTCCAAAAATTGAAGAAATCAAAACCAATGGTTGCAAAGAAAGCAAAAACAGTCTCACAAGTGTTTGTTGACAGCAATAGAATGAAATATGCTGAGATTGCAGAGCCTCTTGTTGATAAACCACATGAAGAGATGCAAGTGTCTGATTACAGGTTTACTAGAGTGGAATTGGGCAAGCAGACTCATGCTAATATGATGCAAGATGCTCAGAGTTCAGTGACGATTTTGACACAAAGCTATAATGAACTTCTAGCTAAAAAGGAAAAGCTCAGAGAAAACAATGCTCAGCTGGTTTCAGTTATTCAAAGGATTACAGGATCATCAGAAGCAGTTGATTCTCTATTTACAGCTCCTCCTAATGAATCAGTTAGGCAATTAGAAAGAATTGCACAAAAGGCCAAAGCAGTTGATTCATGGGTAACTCAACTGATTGATCAAAGTATTCCAATGATTGAAAAGACCTTGCAAGTTCTCAAAAATGTCAGAATAGCCAAAATAAATCTAAATCAGACTTTGGAAGCCTTCAAACAGAGTTTGGAATCGCTTGAAAAAGATTTAAAAATCTGGCATGAGATAGATCAAATCAAGTTACAAATTCTATGCAGCAACTCAATTCTACCAAACAGAGAAAAATACATAGAATTTGAAGAACTTATGACGAATAAGTCATTGGTTATTCAAGATCTTATCAAAGATATCCAGGCCACATTAGAAATGAATGATGAAGTTCAGCAGGATATTCTTTTAAGTTTGAGAAAATCTCTTGTACAGTTTTGAATCAAGAAGATGAATTACTTGCAGCTGATTTAGTTACTACAGAAATGGCAGCCAATCTTCGTCAACAATTGGAATCAGAGCATTTTACCATGGATTCGATTCACAAATTTATTAATCATCAGATAATCCTTGATAAAATGCAAACTACTTATGAAGAACATAGACTTGCAACAA
This sequence comes from Sequoia sempervirens, assembly GCA_007258455.2. Taxonomy (NCBI): domain Eukaryota; kingdom Viridiplantae; phylum Streptophyta; class Pinopsida; order Cupressales; family Cupressaceae; genus Sequoia; species Sequoia sempervirens. The sequence goes on from VDFB02086381.1 coordinate 2,494, forward strand.
TCAGATACTTTGATGTAATCTTGAAGACTGTTGCAGTAGCCAAGAACACATTGGGCCCCGATGCAAATGAATTGCAGATGATCATCAGCAAATTCTTATCTTTCAAAGATAGGAATTAGACAAATTAAAATATTAGATTGTTTTATGTATTTTTACTTTCGACAAATATATGTAAAAACAAATTTTGCAAATTGCAAGTGTTCTTTCCTTGCAATTTTGAAAAATGTAATTACGTGTAAAATCTTACAAAACAAATCACAATTTGGATTGTAATTTTGAATAAGTCAATTGCAATTAGTTATCGGTTGAGAGATTTTCTCAAATTTGTTGAGATCCTCCCACCTTTTTCTCCAGACCTTCCTCCTATAAATACTTGAGGGGTCTATTGTAATTTGTTATCTTTTTAGAAAGCAAGAAAACTCTGCAGAATTTTATACTCATAAAGTCTTTGAGCTTTATAGTTGATAATTGTGAATTTTCAAGTAATATCAAGAAGTTGGAATTTCAGACTTTGAGCTGAATTCTCATTTTGCATCCTTTATGTTCTTATGTCATTTTGGATCATCATTTTGTGACTACTTGAGAATTGTAGAATATTGCTGAAGAGAGATTCGATTTAAATATCTGCAGTCTTTGTGCTGTAAATGTGATGATTGAATTCATAGTTAGTATTAGAAATTGAGAAGAATTATAAGTCTTTGTGCTCGTAGTAGTTCTCATTTAGAGTAATCAAAAGATACATCGTAGTTACAGACTTTGTGCTGTTTCGTGTTGTATGTTTTCATTAAGTAATTATTCTGAAAAAGGGTAGATAGGATCTCATTCCTCAAGACTTTGTGCTTATTGGTTGTTTTCCCGTCCCGGAGGAAGTAACGGAAGTCTTTGCGCTTTCAGGAAACTTTATTTCCTCTTTCTTAATTTCACTGCGTAGCTGTTGTAATAAGTTTCATCCACTTATACTGTTTCTTTTCTATGAAGAGAGAAGAACGTAATCTTTCCTGAAATAAGAGGAACGATTGCTGTCCTACCCATATCAGTTTTATTTAGTTAAAGGGGGAGCCTTCCCTAAATTAGGAGAGTTTAATCTCACATGCTGTGGTTGAAATCACTATTTTGTATACTTTCACAAGAATACAAAATTTCCAACCAACAGTTTTTGGCGACTCCGCTGGGGATACGAACGCATTTGAAAGTCTCTCGCTTTCTTTTGAAGTCCAGTATTCTTAATTTGTTTACTTGTTTCTGTTTCAGCTTCTACACTGGAAGGAATCCGTTATTACGTTTGTCGTAAGAAAGGACAAAGCTCTCAAGAAATATCTCCTGGTGAACAAGCTAAGTTTGAGTTGCTCACTAGTATATCCTCCCTTTCACGAACTACTAGCTTCCCTCCATCCAAGAAGAAAAAGCCCGTCCCAAGTGAACATTCAGCCTTTTTCCTCAAGCCTTTGATTTCAGTTGTTCCTACTATCCAAGCAATGGCTCAAGGTCCATGGGGAGCAGCTTTTGGTCCTCTAAATCTTACTCCACCTCTCCATGCTCTTCCACAAGGCTCGCGTAAGAATCTACCCAAGTTTTATGGAGATGGTAAGCAACACCCTAATGAACATATCAAGGCTTTCTCTATGGCTTGTGGTGTTCTAGGAGTAGAACATCAAGATGTTGCTGTACGATTGTTTGTGGAAACACTACAAGGAATTGCAGCTGACTGGTTTTACAATTTGAGAGCTGGTGATATTACTAGTTGGGATACCCTGAAGACTAAGTTTGAAGAACGTTTCAAGCCTGCCGAAGATGAACATGCATTGCTGGCTCAACTGACTCAAATGAAGAAGGATACACATGAGAATATGCGTGAATTCATTGCAAAGTTTAATAAACTAGCAAACAGAATTCCTACTGATTCTCAGCCCACTCCTGCAAATCTCAAGTGTTTCTTCATCAACACTCAGCTGCCAGAAGTCAGTTTTCTTCTGAGAAGGGCAACTCCAACAACTTTGGCTCATGCTCAAGTTCTTGCTACAGAGATTGAAGATGATTTGATCTTGGCTGGAAAAATCCGGAAGGATCCTAATCGATTCAAAGGAAATTCCATTTCTGAGTCTTCCACTTCAACTTCTACTGATCCTATGGTACAGAAGTTGGCTAATGAACTTCTCGCTTTGAAGAAGCAAGTTTCACAAGCTTCTTTTGCTGCTCCATACAAGGATATTCCTAGGAGGACATATCCAAATTCTGCTTCTAACTATGCTGCCAGAAATCAGACTAAATTGCCTCCTCCTCCTGAGAGGCTTGCACTTGAAGCTCCTCCAAAGAATACAGCTGTTGGTTATTATGAAATAGATCGAGAAGAACTATCTTCCAATGATTTCCAAGCGGAAGATGAAGCTGTCTTCAATCAAGAAGATGAAGAGGCAGCTAGCGACTCCACTATACGATACATGCATTATGATGATTCAGCTGAAACAGAAAATGTTGAGAGTCAAGCATATGCTGTTATCACAAGATCCCAGACTCGGTTGGCTCAAAAGGATGAAGAAGCAAAGGTGAAAAACAACGTTCAGTTGCCGGTGACCATTGCTAAGAAGGGAATGCCATTGCCCACCTTGACCAAGGATTCTTCCAAAAATCAAGTAAGCAATTCTCCCTCTGTTCCTTCTGGTGAGCCTAAGACCAATGTACCAAATCCTAAAGTACTAGCTGAGAATATATCATCTACGTCTCTAGCAAATTCTTTCCAAGCTTTTGATATTATTGACCATGCTAGGAAGACTAAGATCCAAATGTCTGAGGTTGAGTATCTTCAAGCCAATCCTGATCAGCTTGAGAGATTGGTTAAATTTGTTAAAAGTAGTGAGACTTATCCTGTTTCAAATAGCCCTATTGTCCAAGAACCCAAGAATCTGCCCAATAATTTGGTTATCATCCCATCCTCAGTTCCAGGAAAGATAGATCCTTTCTATATTTCCTTGCTCATTAATGGTTTCAAATTAAGTAACTGTATTATAGATTCTAGTGCTTCGGATAATGTCATGCCAATCAAAGTTGCTGATTGTCTTGGATTAACTCTTACCAAAACTTTTGGTAATTGTTATTCTATGGATAATAAACAAGTGCCTCTTGTCGGGCAAATCAAAGATGCACAATTCGCCTTTGGAGCCTTTCCTGAGAAAAAGATAAAGATGACTGTCCTTGTTGCGGACGTCCCAGCTTCTTATGGAATGCTCCTTGGACGTAACTTCTGCAAAGATGTAGGAGGCGAGCTCAACATGGATATGACAGAGGCCAGAATTCCTGTGAAGGGCATTGTGTAGAAACTTGTTCCTGAAAGAGAAACCAAGTATACAGTGGAGAAATCTGATGAGCCTCATGCTCAGATTCTTTTTGAATCAGCTGGTTTCAGGAACTACTATCTCCATATTGATGAGATTTTTGAATTTGCTGAAGATTGGTGTTCTGTTGATTCTTCAACTCTATCAATAAATGAAGGGAGTTCTAATAATGGAGAGGATTCAACACTGGCTAAATATTCCCTTGATCGTATGATAGAAGATGTTGAATCTTCTACTACAGAAAAGGATATTGAAATTCTTCCTCAAGATGAAGAAAATCAGTCTTCTCCCATGGAAGATGAGAGCCCTCTTTCTTCCACCTTTGAAGTAGGAGAATCCAGCAGCCTTTATATTGATGATAGCTCTAATGATGTTTGGATTCTGGAATTTGATGGCAGTTGTGCTACTAATGGATCTGGAGCTGGTGTGGTTCTGATTTCTCCGAAAGGTCAGATCTTTCCATATTCTTTCAAGTTGCAGTTTGCAAACACTAACAATACTGCAGAGTATGAAGCTCTCTTGTTAGGCATGAGTGTTGCACTTCAGAGAGGAATTAAAAATCTGCACGCTCAAGGAGATGCAGAGTTGATAATTTGTCAAGTAAGGAATATCTATCAGACCAAGAATGATAGACTTCGACATTACCGTAATTTGGTATGGGAGAACATTCAAGACTTTGATGCTTTCAGTATCTCAGTTGTTCCTAGACAATTCAATGATAGAGCTGATTCTCTCGCTGTTTCAGCACTCTCCTTATTCCTCATCTTGATTTTAATCAAGATAAATATATTGTTGAATTAATCTGTAGACCTAGTGTTCCCGATAATTGGGACCATTGGCAGATTTTCAATGATGATAAACAGATTATTAACTTTTTACAGGTTGATGATGGTTTTAATAATCTGTATTTTGAAGGAAGCAATTCTTCTCCTTCCTCTGATTCTATGTCCGATACTTGGGCTGAATCAGATGGAGAAATTCTGCAGTTAAAGGGGAATAAAATTCCTAAGGGACTGGTGTCTCTGGAAAAGCTTTTTGACAAGCATGACCGATATATCAAAAAGTAGCAACAAGTGAATTCAGATTCTCCTACAAGGTATGACAAGTACAACATTGGGTCTGAAGATGATCCCAAGATGGTTAACATTGGTAATAGTTGCACTCCAGAAGAGAGAAATCAGATTATTCAATTGTTACAGCAGTACATAGATGTGCTAGCTTATTCTTATGACGATCTGAAATCTTTTCAGTCAGGAGAAGTTCAACATGAAATTCCTTTGAAAAGTGATGCAGCTCCCTTTAAACAAAAGCAGGGCCAGTATAATCCTAAAATTTATGGCACTATCTATTCAGAAATCCAGAAGATGCTTGACGCACAAATTATTTTTCCCATTCATCATTCAACTTGGGTAGCCAACATAGTTCCAGTACGCAAGAAGAATGGTGAGATTCGCATTTGTGTGGATTTTCGGAATCTTAATCAGCAATCACTGAAGGATAATTATCCTTTGCCTATAATGGATCAAGTGCTCCAGACAGTGACAGGTGCTCAAATGATGTCTATGCTGGACGGATTTTCAGGTTACAACTAGATTGAGGTAAGTGAAGCAGACAGACATAAAACTGCTTTTACTACTCCATGGGGTACTTTTGCATATCGTAGAATGCCTTTTGGATTAATTAATGCAAGGGCAACTTTTCAAAGAGCAATGGATTTAGCTTTCCGTGGTATCTTAGGAAGGTATATTGTAGTGTATTTGGATGATCTCACCGTCTTTTCAAAAGATCGTGAGAATCATTTATTTCATTTACAAGATGTGCTGGAAAGGTGCCGCAAACATGGTGTTTCTCTTAATCCCAAAAAGTCTATCTTTGGGGTTACTGAAGGCAAACTTTTGGGACATGTTGTATCAAATGAAGGAATCAAGATTGATCCTGAGAGGGTAAAGTCTATTCAAAATCTTCCTTTGCCATCCAGTAAGACAGCTGTTCATTCTTTCTTTGGCAAAGTGAATTTCTTGAGGAGATTCGTCCCAGATTTTGCTGAGAAAACACGTCATATTGTTAATATGATGAAAGGGAAAGCTGTTTTTCGTTGGAATGATGAAGGTAAAGCTGCTTTTGCTGAAATTAAAGATGCAATTGCTCATGCCCCGGTGCTAGTTAGCCCAGATTACACTAAAGATTTTATTATGTACAGTTATGCTTCAGAGCATACCATGTCTGCTATTCTGATGCAGCAAAATTCAGAAGGTATTGAGTCTCCCATTGCCTTCATGAGTTGTCCATTAAAACTTCATGAGCTTAAATATTCTACAGTTGAGAAGAACGCTTTTGCTGTAGTGAAAGCAGTTAAGTATTTCAGGTTCTACATTCTCAATTCTCATACGATAGTGTTAGTTTCGGATACAGCTGTCAAATCCATTTTGACACAGCAGGATTTTGGTACAAAAAGAGGAAATTGGGTGGCTAAAATCCAAGAATATGATTTAGAAATAAAACCTACCAAGCTTGTTCGTGGCAGAGGTTTATGTCAGCTGATGGCTGAAAGTAGTTCAGAAGAAAGTGAAGAGGAGACTTATGAAGACCTTCCTAAAGTGTTGTTTGTCAGCACTACTGATGAGTGGTATTCAAATATTGCCTATTTTCTGACTTATGGTGAATGTCCAGCTCATCTCTCTTTCAAAGAAAAGAGAAATTTAAAACTTAAGGCTGCAAATTATATTCTTTGGGATAATGGTTTGTACAAAAGGACTCTTGATGGTAACTTTCAGCGTTGTGTTGATAAGGCGCAGCAAGACAGGTTGCTTGAATCTTTTCACAATTTAGCATGTGGTGGTCATTTTTCTCCATCAGTAACTGCTCACAAGATCTTGAGAGCTAGGTATTATTGGCCTACGCTTTTTCAAGATACATATAAATGGGTACGTAAATGTACACAATGCCAGCAATTTGTTGGAAAGCAAAAAATGATGGCACAGCCGTTAAAACCAGTTGTGATAGAAGAGACTTTCAGGCAATGGGGAATCGATTTCATTGGCGTCATTAACCCTCACTCAAGTGCTGGACATACCTTTGTTCTCGCTGCAACAGACTATTTCACCAAGTGGGTAGAGGCTATCCCTGTAAAACATTCTACTTCTGAGGTAGTGTGCAGATTTTTGAAAGAAAATATCATATCAAGATTTGGTGTTCCTTATAAGGTGGTGACAGACAATGCATCTTCTTTCTCATCTTACGAGGTAACCCAGTTCTGTTTTGATTATAGCATAATTTTGGCTCACTCATCAGATTATTACCCTCAAGGTAATGGTCAAGCAGAATCAAGTAACAAAAATCTAATCACTATCATCCGAAAGCTTGTTGATGAAAATCAAAGATCATGGCATAAAGTGTTGTATGATGCTTTATGGGCTGATCGCATTACACCCAAGCGAGCCATTGGCATGTCTCCATTTCAGTTGCTCTATGGAGTAAATGCAGAAATTCCTATTACATTGGAACTTCCAGCCCTCAAGTTGATCAAAGCTGTAGAAGATGCCACGTTTGAAAGTTCTCTTGATAAAAGAATAATGTTTCTCTCTCAATTAGAGGAACAAAGATCACAAGTAGTGAATCGTATCAATGACCATCAAAAGCAAGTTAAAGCTCTCTTCGACAAAAAAGCAAAGCAGAAGGTTTTCCAAGTTGGTGATCATGTCTTGCTTTGGGATAAGAGGAGGGAACCAAAAGGAATGCATGGGAAATTTGATTCTCTTTGGCGTGGTCCTTTTGTAATTCATCAAGTAATTGGTGAAAATAGCTTTCTGCTGGCGTATCAAGATGGCACTTCGTTCCCACTGCCTTACAGTGGGCAGCATCTAAAACACTACTTTCAGTAGGGTTTTAGATTAGTTTCTGTATATAAGGTTTGAGTCCTTTTGTCTTTTTAGTCTTTCAAATTTTTAATTTTAGTTTTTTTTAAAATCTTTTGAGTCTTTTCTTTGTGTTTTGTTTAATGACTCCATAGCCCAATGAATCCTAAGGCACTTACCGATTCTGGATTCTACTACCCTTGTTTTCGAAGGCAGTTCTCCAATCGGAGCCAGCTGTTATCCTGAATTTTTGACTTGTTTTAAAAATTTGGATAACCAATCAAAATTTTCATAAAATTTGAGACTTTTCTTCTTTAAGGCACGCATTACGAGGTGCAAAGAGCGACAAATCTCAGCTTTAGGTTTATTAACCTTTGGGCTACTCTTTTTCCCTCTTTCATTTTCGTTTTTGTCAATTTCTGAGTCATTTTTGGTGTCTTTTTGACCAAATTCGGGTTTTTAGAGCAACTCAGCAAAAGGGAAATTTTGTCTTAAAAGCAAAATTGTTAAAGTTCTTTAAAAACCCGAAATTGCTTAAGTGACTCTAAAAGTCCGAATTTTTGTTAAGTCTTTATATTTGTCTTAAAAGTAAAATTGTCATATGGCTTTAAAAACCCGAATTTGTTTGAAGTCTTCATTTTTGACAAAAATGAAAATTGCTAAGTCATCCCAAAAGCCCGATTTTGTAAAATGAACATGTTATGACTTCAAAGAAACCCGATTTTATGTTTTTATTGACATTTTACATTGCAATGAACTTCAGAAAGTCCGACATCATTCTATTTCGAGCTATTCAAATCCTATTTGGTTTGTCTTCCCTGTTTCATGGAGATTCCATCAACCTTAAGGCTTGAAAATCGGATTTTCTTCTGTAAATAGTCAGTTTTCTGTTATCTTCTCAACGCGCCTAGGGTTTTATCACCATAATTTTCATTTGCAACTCGTTTCAAGGTATGTTATGCGTTTCTTGATCTTTTTTCCAATGTTTTTCTGTTATTTATTACTTTATATTAGACGTCATTTTCATTTATGCATTTCGTTTTTGATTTTAATGTCTTTTAATGAAAACGCGTTTTTCTTTAACTTTTATACACGTTTTTCCACAGTCATCGCCTCATCCAATACTCGTTTATACATATTTTTGTTAGTATTTGCTTTTGTATTTTACAAAACGCGTTTTCTTTGTCATTTTGTGCTGTTATAAAATGCGTTTTTACTTATGTTTAACCCGCCTTTGTCGTATTCCCTTCATACGTCCTCCATTTTCACTCATATTTAGTCCGCCCTCATTCAATATGCCCTTCATACCCTGCGCTATCCACTTTTCTTCATCTCACTAAAATTTTCCTTCCATATCCTTTCATATCTCCATTCTTAAACTCCATTTTGAATGCATTTTTCATTTTCCAAATACCTCATAACAAATGCGCTTTTCATTATGTCATTCCAGCAATAAGGCTTTTACTTCATTCCGTCTTTATCCATATACCATGCTCGTTTCTTTCATTTTTATCCATCCATCTCAAATCCTCCATTGTCATTTTCCACAAAATAATTCACTTTGACTCCTATTTCGGGTTTTGAGAACCAAAATTGCAAGTCGGGATTTACAACTGAAATTACAATTTTAAAATTGCAAAATTGTAAAAATTGTTAAATACCTCAAAAAATCCCGACTGCCTTTGTAAAAATTGCTGAAGTCATTTAAAAACCCGAAATGCCTTAAAAAGCACAAAAGTTGACCTTTTTTGGACGAAATTCCAAATCCTAGCCAAAAATCTCTTTGTCTTGATGTTTCAAGAAGACAAGATGTTGTTTTTGACTGCCATCATTCCATCAAGTTCCGAATTTGAGTTCATTCACCTTCCATCATTCTTCCAAAGACCATTTCATTGTCTTAGGGTTTGAGTTTCACCATGTCCACTCACGTTGATGCTGATGATGTTCTAACCTTATGGGGTTTTCACCGCAGTCTTGCAGATTCCTGGTCAATGACAGACGAACCAACTTCTCCTAAAAGCAAGAAGATGAAATACAAGTTTGATAAATATCAGAATGAGATTTCTCCATCTCATGTGGTTTCGAATATCGACGAGATCAAGGACACAAAAATTGGGCATATTGATATGTCCGAGTTTCTTGGGAGAGCCGAGAAATCTACTTCTTCTGACATGCAGAAATTGATGAGGAGCCATATTCATCTGGTATCTTCTTTTCCTGTTGCTGCCCTAGAGCCAGAATTCGTTCTTGCATGTGCAACACACTTTGATAAAGAGTCCAGAACTATCAAGGACGATGACGGCAACGTGGTTATCAGACTTGATGCTGAGACAATCAACAGAATTTTCAGAGTTCCTGATGCTACTACATATTCAGAGATCTCGTTGAAGAGTGCTCACAAACATTTTGAGCAGAAAAAGAGTGATTGTATTAGACATATCAATTCTAAGTGGCTTCTCAAACCACGGCCTTGTGTGACCCGGATACCTAAGTTGTATCGGTCTGATTTTAAAGAAGAAATTAATGATATGATCACTCTTCTGAGCATAATAGCAGGGTTGAAGGTTTCTAGTGTGTTTGAAAACTGGATGTATAAGTTCATGGTGGTTATTAGAAAAGCACAGCATCCAATATTCTGGGGAGAAATAATCAGTGACAGTTTGTGTAGACAACTTGCACAGAATCCCTAAATAACATTAGAAAAGATTCAGGGCAAAAGAGTAGTTTGATTATAGAAAGATGAAAGACAAAATTAAAAGAGCTTTCACTCATGTCCACCGCATTGAAGACATTTGGGCAGACCTCCGGACAGAAAAAGATATATACAGAATGGATTATTGCAGACTTACATTGGAGCAAATTATTGATCTGAATCTAACCTTAGTTCCAGAGGGAGTAATTGATGATAGGCAGATTTTAGATCCTGAATACGAAGAACAAGGAGTTGCAAATGCCCCTATTCCTGCAATCCAATGGTCTCAAAAGGAATCTGTCTCTATTTTTGATAGATTTCAATCAGTCTTGGCAAACACCAACGCTTGGCTCAAAAGCATAGGTGTTAAGACTGTTAAAATCAAAGTTAAGGCTGAAGATGATCCAGCTGGTCCTAAAGGTTTGAAGTCAGAAATTAGAGAGCAATCAAAAGAAGGAGCTTCTTCTTCGGGTACCAGAATTAAGTTGAAGGTAAGCCGAGCTGCAGAACAACCATTGGAAAAAGGAAACATTAAAGGGAAAAGAAGTCAATGAAATGCAGATTCAGGTATTAGATCAGCAAGAAGAAGAAGAGGTTCTTGAAACCTCTACCATTCTAAGTGAGATAACTCCTCACATTGAAGCTCCAATACCAGAATCAACCATATCTCCTGTGTCTCCTATCGACAGTGATGTCGATTCCTTTTCCACAGTATTTGTTCCTTCTATTCCACCTCAAGGGACTAGTCATCAGTCTTTATCAATAGTGAATACTCCCGTAAGAAGCTTGCCCATTAACTTGGAAAGTATCTTTGATGCAAATCCAATCTTTTCAGCCATGTCAGAAATAACTCTTCCAGAGATT
>VDFB02086382.1:0-20695 GCA_007258455.2 Sequoia sempervirens
AAAGTATTAGGCCTTGTATGAGTCAAATAAATGAGGCTCTCAATAATCTTTCAATACAAAGTACCATCCAGTTTTGATGGTGGAATGGGAGGACGGCGTCCGTCTGGGGGTGCACGGGTTTGAAAGCCCGCGGTTTGTAATAGGTCGCGGATTCCTTTCTCTGCCCTCTCTATGTTGCATGTGGGTGAAGCGTTGGAGTGGGAGTCGATCATTGCTGAGGGGGGGTTTTTCCTTGCTTGCGAGGGAGGGGAGCGGTGAGGGCCGGAGGCGGAGTTTATTTCTTTTTTCTTCTGTGTGTTGCTTTCTATAGTTGTTGTGTGTGGGGTTGGCGTCGACTGCTTCTGGTGGTTGTGTTGAGTAGTCTGTGGACAGGGGTTCCTCATGGAGATGCATGCACCGTTTGGCATGGCTGATCTAGGCTCTTCCTTTCCGGAGGGAGGCAAAGTTTAGGGAATATGGGTAACCCCGGTGAGGGTTTGACGAGGAACGGTGATTTCAGACTTTAAAAGATCAATGGGTGTTTGGAGAGAGCGAAGGAAAGGTCGGTGCTTGTGATTCAACCTGCCTCTATAGCGGAGGATGTCGAGTACTACAGCAATCATGTTTTGATTTGTAAGTTCATGGGGATGCGGGTTTCACTTCTCTTCTTTGATTCTTAGATTCGTAAAACTTGGAACCTTGAAGGTGATTTTGATATCGTGTTGGCTGCCAACAATTTTTTCATGGTGGATTTCTCTTGTATTGCTGATTGAAATCAAGCTTTTGAGGGTGGAACATATTTTTATAATCAGGTGGGTTTATTCATTAAACTTTGGCATATGGGCTTCAACTTTGCTAAGGAGCTCCCTTCACGCATTCCAATTTGGGTACGTCTCCCTCGCTTGCCTCTAGAGTGCTAGCGAAGCGATATTTTGCAAATAATTGCTCTCTTACTCGATAAGCCTATTGGTCTCTCACAACAAACTTTGAATAAAATGGTGTTTTCTTGTGCACGTGTTTGTGTGGAAATTGACTTGAACAACCCATTGTTAGATTCAGTGGCAATAAGCATTGGAGAAACTTCTTGGATCCAACGGTTAGATTATGAGGCATTACCTTTTTGATGTCGTTTTTGCCATGAGTATGGCCACTTGCAGCGAATGTGTCCCAAAGCTTCTAATACTATTGGCATGGCAAAAGCTCATCATCAGTCTAACCCAAAGATGAATAAGGGTAAATTCCCCATGCAAAGGGGGAGATAGATAAGGATAGTTTTGTGCCTATTAAACCTCGCAATAGGAATAGAGGCCAAAAGAGGAATATCAAGGATAGGCAGGAAGAGGAATCTCTCAACAGGTTTGAGGCTTTAGTAGACTTGGTTCAAGAAGAGGGGGGCCCTTTGACATGCAAATGGCCCCAAAATCGTTAAATCTTGAGAGAGATGTTAAATTGACAGGCAAAATATCAATCAGCTAACAAGATCAATCGAACCGAATCGGAATCTAGAACTCCTCAACCCTTGATTCTTGGGGAATTGGTAATATCCTCTTACGCAAATATAGTATCTACTCCTCCTAGTTCTAGGATCATCGTGGAGAAGATTGTTGAGGAGTCAGGTAAAGGCAAGTCCTTTTCTCTTGCTTTGGGCCATTAGCATAAACCCCTCAAAAAGGGGGTTCAAGAGAAGCCTCTTAAAGCAGGAAGGAAGAAGGATTGGGAAAAGGTCAAGCTGATTCGGGAGACATTGGTTGAGTTTGGCTTGGTTAGGACTATTGATTCTTACTTCTCCCAACCACATAAATGATTGTGCTATATTGGAATGTAAGGGGTATGAATAGCATCCCTAAAGAAAAGGCTATTCGTGAGTTGATTCGTGTTCACTCTCCTAATTTGTTTTTCCTCTAGGAGACTAAGTTGTCTGTTGATAATATGTTGAATTTGGTTCCTGAGATTTGGGGCAGAGGTCTTTGTCAATGTGTTGGGGCACTGGACAACTCAAGGGGTCTTGCATGCTTATGGGATCCACACAAACTTATCCCCCTTTGGTGGCTTTCTGACAGATGCTCGATTTCCCTTGTTGCTTCCAGTTTAGAGTCAGGTGAGGGAATTCTTCTTTCTAATGTTTATGCTCCTACAGATCTTCCTAGCAAGATTCACTTGTGGTCTCAAATTAGATTCTTGTGTTCCTTGGAGCCCTTTCTCCTCTGGATTATTGCAGGTGATTTTAATGCGATTTTGTCTTTGGATGAGAAAAGGGGTGGGACTTTCCACTTGGATCCCTCCTCAAATCTCATGAGGGACAATGTTGCCTCCTTGAATCTGGTGGATATCAAACCTCTGAATAGGGTGTTTACTTGGAATAATAGGAGGATTGGGGATGTTTCCATTTCTGAAAGGTTAGACAGGTTCTTGGTGTCCATTTTTTGGGTTGGCGACCGATGGATGACTAGTTCTGAGATTTTGGATTGGTGGGGCTCAGATCATTGACCAATCAAACTCTCTGCCTATTTGGTTAGGACTACAAAGAATATCTTCAAAATTCCCCAAGCTTGTGTGGCTTTGGAATTCGTCCCCTCTCATCACCTAATCTGGGTGGTGGAGAGAGGGATGGAAAAGCTGGCTTTTAGTGCTGCAGTAATAGCTCTTTATCCTAAGGCTAGGTATGTCAGAGCATGTGTTGAAATTGTGGAGACACCATTTGGTAATGTTTTAAGGACATACAAAACATGGAGACTCATCTTTCAATGATCAAGATAAAGACTTCAAAGAGGATTAAATGGTCTAATTGTAGTTTGTGAGAAGGATGTAGAAGATAGGGATTTAGGGAAAAGAGGAAAAGGAAAATACTAAAAATCCATTGATTGGTTGTAGGAGGGGACCTTGAATGCATCATTTTTCACACACAATTGATTTAAAGGCAGGAAGGCAAGGCCATCTTCTATGAAAATCCTCTAGAATAGGGACCCTCTTCCCCTATCACAGAATTTCTAAGGAGTATGTTCGGTTCTTTTCTACTCTTTTCCATGATGATTCCACTCCTGCCAGTGGGGATGAAGATGCAATCCTGGCTTGCATTCCTCCCTTGGTGACTGAGGAAATAAATGAGTCTCTTCTCAAGCCGATCTCTTTGTCGAAATTGGAAAATATAGTGTTCCAAATGAGGAAAGGTAAAGCTCTTAGTCCTAATGGATTCCCGATTGAATTCTTTCAAGAGTTTTGGGAGGATATCAAGCTTGACCTTCTTGAAGTTGTTTAGGGATCTTAAAAGAATAAGAAAATGCTAAGAGCTAATGCCACTTTCTTGGTCCTCATCCCCAAGCGTGAGGGAGTTGATTCTTTGGATCTCTTTAGGCCTATTGCCCTTTGTAATGTGGTGTACAAAATCATCACTAAGTTGATTTTTGATCGCTTGAAGCCATGGTTAGACAGATTGATCTATGAGAAACAGGGTGGGTTTGTGGCTAGTAGGCAAATCCTGGATGGTGTGGTTATTGTTGTGGAGACAGTTCATTCTATGGCCTCATCCAAGAAGAAGGCTATGTTATTTAAGCTTAACATGGCCAAGGCTTATGATCGTGTCAGATGGGATTTTCTAACCAAGATTTTGAGAGCCTTTGGATTTGGAAATGATTGGATTGACTAGGTCTTAAGTTGTGTCACAACTACTTCTTTCTTTATGCTCATCAATGGTGAGCCTTTTGAGCTTTGCAGGGCTTCCAGGGGCCTTCGACGAGGAGATCCTTTATCTCCATACTTATTCATCTTAATGGTGGAAGGGCTTGGGGGATTCTTGAAATCTCGGGTGGAGCTTGGCTTGATCCAAGGTTGGCGGTGGGGCAATAACCTTCCTCCCTAATCCCACCTCCAGTTTGTGGACGACACAATGCTAATCGGCATTTCCAAAGTGGATGAAGCAGTTAACATAAGGAGGGCCCTAGATTGTTATTTGGCTTCTTTGGGTCAAAATATTAATGAAGGCAAGTCTTTATCTATTTCTTTAACACTCCTATTCTTATTCAGCAAAGGATTGCGAGGATTCCAGGTTCCAGGTTGGCTCGCTCTCATTTGTGTACCTTGGCATTCCTTTCGTTGTTCGCTCCTTACCTCGAGTGCTTTGGCAGGATGTTATTGAGAAGTTTCAAAAAAATCTCATTGGACGTATAGATGGCTCTCTACTGTGGGGAGATTGACTCTTTTGAAGTCTATGGTTCACACTCTTCCTTTGTACAGGTGCTTTGTTTTATTGGCTCCTGCGAGCTTTGTACAAGACTTTGAGGTCCTGTGTAGGTAGTTTCTTTGGTTTGTAAATCTTCTTTCATGAAAGTGGAGTCTGGTCAAGTGGGATTTGGTTTGTCGTTCGAAGCAGGAGGGTGGTCTTGGGTTGTGTCGGGCTGATTTGAATGGGCAATCATTGGGAGCTAAGCTTTATTGGAGGTGGTGTTCTTAGCAACAACAGACTTGGGCAAAGATCCTCACCTCATGATATTTTAGGGTTGTGGATGGAGATGATGTACCCAAATACAATCTACAAGGCAAGGGATATATGGTTTGGAGCACCCTCAAGAGGGGAGCCAGGTTGATCAAGCAAAGTCTATTTTGGATTTGCAACAGGGGTTCAAAGGCTCTCTTTTGGTTTGATTCCTAGGACGAACATCCTCCTATTATTTCTTATCACCCTCATTTGCGAGACCTGTGTACACACTTTTTGGATGCAGGTTGGACTCATGTAGTTGATTTCAAATCCCCTCAGGTCCTAGACCAAGATTTGGTGTACAGGTGGAAGGACCCACATGAATGGCCACCTAGAGGTTCAACAGAGGATCATAAGGAGCTTGCTAGCATCTTGATAGGTAGGGTCTATAGTTCCCTATTGGAGAGGGATGTTCTAGCTTGGGGAGAGGACCGGAAAGGTAAATTCGATGTGGCCTCTGGGTATAGGGCTCTTGATGAACAAAGGTTTGGTTACACAGGGTCCCCTAGTGGAAGAAGATCTGGAACAAATTCTCATGGCCCAAGTGTAATTTACTTTCCTGGTTGGTGATTTATAACAGATGCTTGACCTAGGATAATCTTTGGAAGCGGGGCTTTCGGGGCCCCTCTATGTGTGTTCTATGCTCGAGCAATGATGAGACTACTTCCCATTTTTTCTTCCATTGTCCTTTTGTTAGGGTGCTTTGGCACTTTTGGTGGGATCTCTGGAAATAGCCGTGTTGGCATGCCCCATCTCTTGAGGACTTCTATAGTAGGTTGGGGAATTCTACAACTAAGACTCCCTTTCTTCATACTACTTGGCTAATTGGTCCCAGCTTCATCATTTAGCATATCTGGCTGGAGCATAATTGCAGGATTTTTTTGGATAAGAAGCTTCAAGTGACGCAGGTTTGGATGAGGATATTGCGAGTTCTACAAGAGACTTTGATGGCTAGGTGTGATCTCTCAGCCCCTGTGGACCCTGAAGATATGAGAATTGTTCAAAGTTTGGGGTTTTCTAGTTGGGTCAGGGATGGTACGAGGCCTGGCCTTGGTTGAAGCATTGGAAAGAAGGTTCAAAGAGATGGTCACTGGACGCCTCCACCTTTGGAGGTGTTGAAGATAAATATGGATGGGTCCTCTAGAGGTAATCCTGGCCATGCCAAGGTTGGGGGCATTGGTAGGGATTGCTCTGAAGTGGTTGTATTCTTCTTCTCAGACTATTGTGGCTAGCATTCTAACAATTTCATGGAGGCCTTGGCTATTCTCTTGGCTTTGAAAAGGCCCTGTGCCCTAAGTTGGAGAAGGATAATTTGTGAGTCAGATTCTCAAATTGTGGTTGATTTGTTGCACAAGTGACAACTAGAGGAGGTTAACTGGCAGTTGGTTGAAGTGGTTAGACAAATCATTTCCCTGGGGGAGTCCTTGGACTCTATCACCTTTCGCCATATCCCTAGGGAGTGGAATAAGGTGGCCGATGGTTTGGCTAAATGGGCTTCTAAGCAGAGGGGAAACTAGAAAGTGGGATTGGAGTTGTCTCTCGGATGGTCTTTCTAGGGAGCTTGAGGACTTGGTTGTTGAGGATATGAGATGTGTTTTGGGTGTTGTTTGATGTTTTTTCTTTTGGCCCCTGGCGGGTGGTTTTTCCTGATTCAATAAAGTTTTTACCCTCTTTTTATTAAAAAAAATACAAAGTACCATCCATCAAGGGTAAAGAACATTGAGCCTCACTCAAGTTTGATTCTAGAAAGGAGGAGATTCAAAGTATTCTTGCAATCAACCATATGAATCTACAAGAGAAAATATATAGCATGCTTGGACTATGCAATGATGATCCTAAAAGTAGATTGAGATATCACAATCTCAAGAAATAATGCAACAAGCCCAAGTTAGTCATCAAAAACTTGTCATAAAGGGAAGTTTTCATTGCCATAATGGATGAATAAGAACTCCCCATGATCAATAGGTCATCAACATAAGGAATAAAAAAGAGGAGAGAATCATCCTGTTATAGAATGTAGACATTTAGATCCTAATGGCAATGAGAAACCCAACTATGAGAAGGTAATCTATATTGGCATACCAAATCCAAGATTCCTATTTTAGGTCATAAATTAAAAATATATATGTAAACCAAAGAAGAATATAAAAGAAAATCTTGTAGTTTCTCAATGTATATCTCCTCCTCAAATTCTCTATGAAGAAATGTACTCTTCACATCCATCTAGTGAACCTCCTAATTTGGTGTGTTGCATCAATATCAAATATGATTCAAATGGAATTCATCTAAATACAAAAAATGCAAATGTCTTAGAGTGATCAACAACAAGAACCTTGGAAAAACCCTTAACAACCAAGCATTCCTTATACTTATCATTGACCCATCTACTATGATTTTTTGTCTGATAGATCCACTTGCATCAAACAAGTTTCATTCCCTTGTGAAGGGGGAAAAGATCTCAAGTGTGGTTCCTAGTGAAGGACTATACTCTTGCATATCAGCATCTCATTCAAGAATGTTAGATGTCTCCCAAGAATGGGGATTACAGGTAATAACAATAAAGACATGTGAAGGTCCCTGAAATGATAAAAGTTTTTTCCTATTGTTTGATGGATCCCAAACCCAATTGCTTGCAACCTACAATATTTGTCGAGCCCAAATTGGAATTGAATTAAAAGAATCATGTGAAGAATAATCAACCTATGAATGATGACTAAGAGAGAAAAGAGGTGAATTCATCATCATTCTCAACATCTAAAGTGGAGGAAGAGGAATCCTCCTCATTACTTGAATTTTCCTCAGTAGATTTGAATCCTTAAAATAATTATCATGTGTAATAGGGTAGAGTATTCAATAACCCTTAACACCATATGGATAACCTACAAATATGCAAAGCCTATTTTAAAAATATATGACCTTATGTTTGTTAGTATGAATATGAGCCCATGAAAAAAGAACAAAAACTCTAAAGTTCTTAATTGTTGGTTTGTTACCACTCTAAGATTTGAAAAGATTGATTGCCTTGAAGGCTAGTTGAGGAACACAATTCTTAATATAACATGGACAAGTAATGCCCTTTTCCCAATATTGAGGTGAAAGATATATGAAGTGGATCATGCAGTTCACCATTTCCTTCAAAGTATCATTCTTTCTATTTTCCATATTGTTTTATTGAGATCTCCACAGAGTCTAATAATATTCGAAATTCAAATGCTCCTTAAGAGTGTAAAACTACTCAAGATAATGGTTGGAATTATGCAAAACCCTAATGGATTTCCCCAAATATTTCTCTACAAAAATTTTTAAGTCTCAAAGTACTCAAATATATTAGACTTATATTATAAAAAGTGCACCCAAGTATACCCAAAAAAGTCATCAACAAATATCCAAGGCCTCACTTTGTGTATTGATAAAGCCGTCTACTTCAGTCAATGGCCAGACTAACCTATGGTATTTGTAGAGAGCTCTCCGTACCACTTTGGGTTTCTCTTTGAATTCTTCCTAAGATTTCAGCAAAGACATGCAAAAACAGAGCAAAAGCAACCATGTAACCATTATCCCGCCCTAGAATGGAAGTTGAATCAATAAATAATGCCATTCTTAACAGATCATGCTAGAGATGAGTGGGTAGAACAATCATCTTTCATGATGAAAAATTGAGAAAGAGATGCAATTGAGACTATTGGTCTACTCTTCCCCTGCCAACTGCTCAGGCTTCATTGTGCATCCTATCCATATCCCTTGGAGTCAAATATGAAGCTCGGCACGATTTGCCCCAGGCTGGGTGTGAGTTGGTTGATAGGTGTGTGATCATCCTGTTGGAGCACATAACATTGCTCTATGATGTTTTTGTCTCTCACACTGGGGATCATTATCCTTATCTGTCAAATGTTTTGGCAGAAAGGTTGCCAGATGTTAAAGTCTATCCTCTTCATCCCAGATGAACATGTGGTGTGAGCACTTGGATCAAGACCCAGCTAGATAGAGTAGAAAAAATAAGATTATTCCATGAGGAGCCATTCTCACCTGCTATCTTTGCTTGTTGTGCCTCTCTCTTCATAGAGGATTTATTTTAATAACAAAATAAATAGTGACCCTCCCAAAATATTGTGTAAAGTGATCTTTGCCGTTTGTTCAGGTATTTATTCCATCAGAGGCTACAAATTTTAATAATAGACCTTCCATGACCTTTTCATTGTGGACTTGTCTCCACTTACAAGGGTCATAGAGGTTGCTTTAAAATCAATAGGATTATAATATGTTTTCCCTTTCTTACTCTTCTATTCGTTACCCTTATTGCCCTATCATTTATGTTCTTTTTATGTTGTGGTTGGAAACTAGAGAACACAGTTTAGATGATTTAGAGTCCCCATATAGCTGAGATAATTTTATTCCTTGGTGTGTGAGGTAGAAAAGTCATCTAGAGATGGAAAATTGAGTTCCTAGGGCACTCTTTGTGACATAAAAGGTAGAAATAAATATTGAATAGTTTGAATTATATTGGAGAGAATATTAACGATCACTTGCTCATCTATCTTTTCAATTTCATATTGTTTTAATTGCAATCTCAAAGCTTTCAATTTTGTGAAGAAATCCTAGATAATGTTGAAAATGTTAGGGATCAAACTAATGAGCTAGCTCTTCAACTGATGACCTCTCACGGAACCTTGAATCCCCAAAAAACTAACCAACTTGGTCCAAACATCGTTGGGAGTATTCAAGAATTCACTATGAACAAGAAGATTGGGAAATATAAATAGGCACAAAAATCCATAGACCTCATCACATTTACTAAACTATCTATTTTTTTCATTTATGGTAGGCACTACCACTATACCCATTATTATTATGAGTAATCCTTTACTACTTAAGAATATTAACATTTTATATTTTTTAATCAAAATAATTATATGATGTGGGTAAAGGAGTTGTAGATTGATCCATAGTGGAAACAAATAAATATGAGAGTGCAAGACAATAAAAAATTCAAGATACCCATTTGTTACTAGTTATTGAAATGACCTCTATCTAAATGTATGTCACTGATTAATTACATGCAAATAGACCTAAGATTTTTAACTGAAATCTAGAAATGACCAGAAATGCTAAGGCCATGGTTCAAACACAGGATGGGAAGGATAGAGGGAGGCTATAGTACCATCTCAAAATATAAATCAAAATAGAACCCAAGGAGTCCCAGTTTCTTGATTTGTAGTTAAATGCAAGAGTCTCAAAGGTGGAGAGGATTTAGATTTTAAAGATCGAATAAATCTGAAAACTAATGCTCACTACTGTGAAGGCAAAGATTCTGCTGCATTTCAGAAAGACTTTGGAAGAGGCGTCCATGAAGTCAGACTAGGCCTTTTGAAGTTGCACATTACTGTAATAATAATTTTGGTGGAGGGTTAAGAGGGCCTTGGTGGTTGGAGATTTGGCACTTTGGTAGTGTTCAGGAGGGCTATATAGCATTCAGAACTAGGAATCAATAGAGGTCTGAATCAGAAATAATACAGCAACAAGAAGAGGACCTTTCCAGAGTGTAAAACTCTACAAAATTTAAATTAGAACAATAGAATAGATCCTTTCTGGTGTTCAGAGGTTGCTAGGAAGTAATATTAATATGTTTGATGTCACATTCATTAACCAAGAATCTATTCCCAGCTCCTCCTCTTCTTAAAACAATATCCATGTAGCTTATATAGTTCCTAGGGGTTTGGATGAGGGTTTAAAAATAATTAAACCCTCTACATAGTACGACACAATTGTACAATCTACCCAATATCATTTTTTCCAAATTCATCCCACCAAAATTAACACTTTATATGAAAATAAGAGTTTTTAGTCTTTCCTAATATAACACTAGGGTTTGTTTGGTGTTAAAATGCCCCCTAAAATAAATAGTTTGTCTAATACCATGATCAAACCCCTATTTGCAAATTGTTTTTTTTTAACAATTTTACCTAGATAAAAGTCAATTTTGACTTTTTTGAGCCTCTTGGATGTTATGAAACAACTAAAAATATTGTTGGGATTATTAAAAAGCTACAAACACCTAGATTTCCAAAAATACAAATATAAATTATTAGAGATTAATTATTTTTGGCCAAAATTTTCTATTTCTCCACATCATTTGGAGATGCAAGAGAAGGGAATTTTCAAGAAACCCGCATACAAAATCACTAACTCTCTTGAATCTAAAACAAATAAAAACTAAATATTTATCTGTAGCACCAAAACTCTAATGCCATGTTAGAGTCAATAAAGTAGATGATGACCCATTAACTAGTGCATAAACTAGAAATGATGATATTACAAATGTAAATTATTAGAGATCAAAATAACATCATAGAGTTAGATTCCAATGAGAGAAATATAAATGCTCAAAAAATAAAATAACATTAAGAAAGCTCATGATAACATGAATTGAAATATAAGCTTGGAAAGTGAGTATATCTAGATTTTGAGAAGGGGAACATGACAAATACAACCAATAGGAAGAGTACACCCAAAGTATTCAAAATAGGAAAGTGTAACTCTCATGAAAGATGCTATCACCTGACTCCAATCACATTAATATCCACTTTATCAATCTAAACAAACTTAATCAAAAGTGTGGAAAGGACCTAGATAATAAGAAAATAAAAATCCACTAGAAAGGTAAACCTACATTAATGTACACTTCATGAGAACTTTTTTTATTAACAATGAGCTTATCGTGTTTATACATCTATTTGTAATATTGCATCAATATAAGTTAGCTTCCATTCTATTTGTCTCTTATAGATGGTTGTGATTACTTTTTCTTACTTCCACCCTCTTAGCTTTAACAAGGATAATACAACTAATTTTGCAAAGGGTTCTTTTGCTATAAACATAATTATCGATTCCAAATCCTGAATTAACACTAATTATGAAAGCGCCCTAATTTAAGAATAATGAAATTTATTTTATATGAGTAATTTGTGACCGAAAATGCACCTTGTGTACCAAATTGTTTGTTATGAATTGGCTTGACCTTATTAATATCCAAAGAAGTAATGACTTTGGAGATGTTAGATTCACATAGAAATTTTTACCTTCATATTATAACTTGGAATAGTTTTCTTTTTTTGATACAATTTTGGTAAGAGTGTTGGCATTAATTTTGTGTTGACATTCAAATCAAAATACTCAACAAATAGATAACAAACCCCTCAATGAATTTGTTATGAATTTTCTAATGCCAAATCTATATCTAGCAGAGTTCCTTCTTGAAACTACCAATCCATTTCTATTCCTATCATAGATTTTGTTGTTTGCATACATTAATTCACAAATTATTATTTTTAGGCCATAGGGAGGGAGATAAATTGACAACAAACAACCTACCTCCATTGCTAGTAGATCTAGAAAAAACACTTTGAAATATATTATGATGATTGTGTAGACATTTTTACCATATACAACTATTTCACATAAAACTTATTGATATTTAAAAATAATGATATTGTTCATATGGTGAATTAAGATGAGATAAGTTGTGTGATGCTGACTTCTACCATCGTTAACTGTAAATTTTGGCTATCATGATCTATTGCAAATATGTAGATTGAATTGATTTAAGAGTTTGATTTAATTGTTATTCGTAGCTCAAGGTACACATATTTATAAGGTATATTCATAGAATTGAAAAAATGACAAAAAATATTAATAGAGTTGAATGTACACCTTAAAATGCAAAAAATAATTAAAGAAGAACTTATGCATTGATTGCTCACAATAATAATCATTAGTAAAATAAACAAATGAATCATTTAAAGTTATTGGGAAAAATTAAAAAATTAAAATTATATATTTATTGGTCAACTTTGTTTAATTCTACATTTTGATTGAATAAAATGTCACATAAACTTACATCCAATGGATACACTAGTAGCAATTAATATAAGCTTTGTTACTCAAGGCATCCATGATAACTTAGTCATTAAGCTATCTAAAAAAATTCAAAATATAGATAATTATTACTGACTTGGAATGGTTGTGGAGGAGGAATTAATTTGTAGGAAGGAAACATGGATGAAACAAAACAAGAAGTGGATGAATAAATAAGACATTAAATTGCAAGAGTGTCTTAACACTAATGAATAAAATTAAAAAATATGTGAAAAAAATTCAACATCACCACATAGATAAAGTAAATTTGTCAAAAGAAAGCTTATTATGTTAAAAAGTTTAACCTTACATGGGAACAACATGAAAAAACATATTTGGAAACTATAATCAAGTGAAAAAACAAAGTTGTTAATTGTAAGTTAAGGACTAAATCACATCATTTTAGGTGTGAAACCGACAAATAGACTATATCAAATGAAGATTGGGAAACAAGAACATGTATATTCTGCAGCTAAGGGATGGTGGAGACATAATAGCACTCTATCACATAGTCCACATTTTATGCGGACATCCATATCTAATGTGAAAACAACTTGGAAGTAGACATCCTAACCAACTTATTCAAAGAAACAAGATTTAACAAAACTACAAATTTTTTTATCAAGATCCATAATAAGGATCCAACACAATTTTTTTTTAAACAATCTTAGAGTTACAACTCTGAATCTTGTGGACTTCATCAAAAACTTTTGTTTCATTTCATGAGATGATGAGAAATATTTTTTCCATAGAGTGATTGAGAGGTATCCATTTCACCACATTCAGACAAGGCACAATCCCCACTTCATCCCTTAAGATGTTGGACCTTGCACTCAACAAAACCTGAACTTGGGTGGATTCATCCCTTAAGATGTTGGACCTTGCACTCAACAAAACCTGAACTTGAGGGAAAAATTTAGGACTGCCATGTGGTCAAATCAGATTGGGCGAAAAAGCATACTACGTCAAAGAGTTTAACCCAACAAAGGATCATGGTGAAAAACCTATTTAGGGGCTGCTATTAAAGGGAATGCAAGGGTGTTAGTTGCACAGCTGAGGACAGGATCACATCATCTTAAGTGTGAGACCGGTAGATGGAAGTTACCTAAGGAAACTTGGGAAGAAAGAACTTGTGTATTCTGCAATAAGAGGGTGGTGGAGACGGAATGACACTTCGTCATGGAATGCACTACTTATGAAGACATCCGTAATCAGTATGCAAATAGTTTGGATGTGAACGATATGCAATAGTTATTTGAGGAGGATAAGATCAACCATACGACCAACCTTCTAGTCAAAATCAATAGCAAGGGATCCAACTTGGAAAAGAGCATGAAAACAAATTAAGTTGTGTCTTGGTCCCATAGACTGTTTAGTCTCGTGGACGTCATTAAAATCTTTCATTCAAGTCTCGTGGACGTCATTAAAATCTTTCATTCATTCATTCATTCAAAACCATTCAACTTTACCATTACCATTACCTAGATAAAAAAAAAAACCATTCCCTTTTTTTAAGGATTTTCATTTGAAAATCTTAAAAAATATATATTTGTACGGTCCGTTTTAAAAAACTGTTTTAATTCGCCATTCAAGGCGTTTGACTTATTCACTCCACGCCAAATGTGTTTGTCACAATTCCGTCAAATCAACTCCTAGAAGCCATGACTAAGATCCTTCAATTGACAGGCATTTGCCACAGAATATACCACTACTCAGTGTTACTGTTTAAGCCCAATGCATTAATTTTAGTTCGGAATTCAGACCTTTGAAACCTGCAATTAAATATATATAGATTGTACCGAAATTCAAGCCTTCTCGATCGTCTTTCTTGGATCTGAAAGACACCCAAATCGACAAATTTGGGTCTGAAAAGCCCACATAATTGTACAAGCTCTGAATGAGCTCATGGAGGCGACAACAGCGGCCACACACATTAAAGCCCACCTGAAAAACCAGTACAGTTGTTTACAGCGCCATAAAAATATATCCATCCAATCGATCTCAGTAGGCAGATGCAATGGATCCAACTTTACATCAAAAAAAATAGTGGGCAAATTGTGGATTGATGAGTTGCATGGAGTTGTGAACAAAAGGGGTCACCTGGCTATTGTAAAAACCAGTTCTAGGTATGATAATTTGAAGGCTGATATAAATCCTAACACTAACACCAACACTGCATTGCCCACTTCTTCAACTGAATTGGAGTCTGGTGAGGAAGCTGCATCATTCCAGCTTCTGCCTTCAGTACATTGGGTTGAAGAATTCATCGAGATCCTTCCTTTTTCCTCTTCTACCCAGTTTATCAGAGAAATCATTCAGCAAGATTGTGAAAACAACAGATCACTATACAATGCTTAGGACCTAATCAGTTTTTAAATATACTTCGGGCTTGAATTGTAACCATTCATAAGACTTTAGGAGTAATATGTTTTCACTGTCCATATTAGTGAATTTGTAAAGCTTTTGGTGTCAGTGATACATCATTAGGACGACTCAGGCAGCAGTAGATTGTGGAGATTAAAAATTCTAGTCACTTAAATAATGCTTAAGATGCCAAGACAGACGGGTCACCGCAGGTTATGCCGGGGGAAAGCTCAAAGTGGGATGGGTTAAGGCATAATGGTATCATTAAAACCTTTGAACAAATTGAAGGTGTAGCCATGGGTTTACCACTGTCACCCGTGGTGGTCAATCTCTTCAGAGAGTCCTTTAAAGAATATTGGCTTGATAAAGTAGGAGAATTTCATTCTCATTTAAACAGATGTCTCTGACAGAATCAGATTTACCGAGGAACTGTAAGCATATGGCAATTTACTGTTCCTTGACATTCACAGTTTTAGAAAGCGGGTTGGACCCCTATCTGGCCATGTTTGTAGGAAACCCACTCACATAGACCTTTACCTTCTTGTCTCTTCTCATCAGCACCCAGCTCAGAAAATGGGGCATCCTCAAAACTCTTGTAGCTAGAGCTTTTCAAATCAGCAATGAGGATCATATTGACTAAGAGACTGACCACTTACTGAAGATTTTCAAGAAGAATGGTACAATCATAAAGAGATCTCTAGAGTAGTTAAACACGCCAAAATGCATCTTTGTAACTGTCATAATGATGAAGACCCTTAAGTTACACCTTTTGTTTTCCTTCCATACATAGAAGGCTTATCTAATAAGATTTTAAAAATTCTCAAAAGAAAAGGCATCCTCACATCCCTCAGACCACATAACAAACTAAGGTGATTGGTCAAATCCTTCAAAGATCATAAAGATCCTCTACTTAAATCAGGCATATATAAAATGCTATGCTCCTATGGAATTTCTTATATAGAAGAAACTGGTCACTCTATAGGAACAAGGATTAGAGAGCATGGAGTTGACATTAAACATGACCGCATAAACAAATCTGCCCTTGCTAAGCATTCTACCAAGACAAAGTACACATTGGCATTGAACGTACTAGAGTTCTAGTGGTTGAAGACAACTACTACAAAAGACAGTAACAAGAAACCATTGAGATCAGGAAACATTCGGATAACAATCTCAATAAAGGCGAGGATTGTCGACTTAGCCATTCATCACATCCCATATTAAACTCCCTCAAGAAACCTTTGTCCTGACCTCCTAGTTTGTGTTGAACCCCCAATTTTAGGCTAGATATTTATTTCTTTTTGTGAAACCTACGATTCATTTATTTTACTCTTTCCCCCTCTCCGTTTGAGCCTTCTCTCTCCCATGACCTGCAATTGTTCTCCTTCTCTCCTTCCTCTTATAATTTTAGGCCATTCTGATTCACCCTAATCTCTCATCCACCTTTTTCTCCTACTTTTTCTGGCTAGGTTTCTCTACCTTTTAGTCTATTTTTTGTTTGTTCACCATCATTGTACTCCCTTTTTTCCCATCTAGTGGGCTTTTGTTTAATTTTCTTTTAATATTTTCTCACTTAACAACTCTTGCCCTTTCTCACTTACCTTTTGTGTTTCTTCCCATCTTCTACATCTAGTGTGCCTATCCTCGCCATTTTTCCCACATAATTTTGGATTTCCTACCACCTAGTTTAGTTCCTCTTCTTTGTCATATTCTAGGGGAGAGGACCCAGTAGTTGAACATGTTAAAATAGTTGTGATCATAGTTTACATACTCGGAATCGGAGAGTACTTGGAAAGCCCAAAAATTTTGACTTGGGAAAACTAGGCAAATACTCAGCAAATGTGTGTGGATATTTATGTATGTGTATACTCAGGACTGCACTGTGCACACATACATATCTATAAACATACACAAGATGCCAAGTTTGCATGCATACACACACAAACATATTTATACACACACAAACATCCCAAGTTTGTGGATTTTTTGTGAGCTACTGGCGATTACTCGATAATTTGATGGGAGAAAATCCATCTGCATACTACCTGCGAGTAAAAGCAGAAATTACTCGGCATGCAATTTTTTTGGAGATTACTCAGCTACTCGGAGAATAATCGGAGAGTATGTAAACTATGAGATTTCGGTAAATAGCGAATTTCTTCCCTATTAATACCATAGATTGTTGTCCACATGCCTGGCTTAGAGCTCAGAAATATATTCCTTGATCACTCCTTCCATCATGTGATGCCATCATGCTCAACTACCCATGATTAGCCAGATACTGCAAATGTTGGTGGCACTTTTTGGGCTATTTTGGACGCAGCCGACTAAAAACATCACTGTTGAAATCTTATCACCTATTACCAATGTCATAGAAGCCCCCTCAACTAAGGGTCCTCAAACAAAAGGAACCTAGGCTAACTCATCTAAAAATTAGATGATTCTAGAAATTCTCTCCGGATTTTAGAGGCTTCAAGATTAAGATGCTGCCATTTCTCGGAAGTCTCACTGTCAACTATCTTATTAAAATTACTCAAGAGACTTTCTCCTGACGCTTTGCAAATTGAATCTTTGGTCTGCCATCCTTCATTTTGGAGGCTTTCCAGTTTCTTTTGCCTACCTTCCTCAACTATGCTTTTTCTCATCTTGTACCTCCTGAATTCCTGGTATATAGCCTCAAACCTTTTTTGGTATGTCTTCAAGTGAAGAGTGGGTCCTGTCGTACTCCCAGAGCTGAAGCTTCCAGAAACTGTGCATCCAAAGTTGCTGTGGCATCAAAAGCAACAGATATCAAGAATACCTTCAAGGAGGTTGGGTGGCTGACTCATGCAGACAATTAAATCTGAAACACAAAGACAAAGCGAAGAGCTAAGACTAGTAGAACCTGGCATCATGGCTCAGCTCTTCTCATTCGGATCTAAGAGTCATCTTGCTTTTGTTCACAACTTTCTTGGAGGGAGATTTTTTCTTTTGGATTGTTGTTCAAAGCTTTGCACTACCCACAAATGGATCTTCAAGAAGAATCTCAGCAGCCGACATTGTCTTCTCCCAAGAGGAAGACTTCACTTACTTAGAGGTAGAAGGAAACCAATCAAGTCCTGCCATGGAATTGTGAGAAGCAACCTCTACCTCCACTAGGGTAGAACTTGTGTCCACGAAAGGAGGGTTTTTAGGCGAAACTTTCAAATCAAAACCTTCAAGAAGCTTGAGGAAAAATTTCTAGCCAGGCCTAGGGTCTACATGGCAAGTCTGAGGATGACCGAAATCTAACATATGAATCTATGTGGCATGAAACATGTAAATTTAGTTATCTGCTGATATCTCTAAGGTTAATATCTGTAATAGCCTCTTAGGATTTTCCATGTATTTTTTTTGTTGGCCTTTTGCCATCTACCAAGTGTCCATGTCTTTATTTTGTGTAAAAACTGGTTTTTACTTTTTTCCTTCAAAGTGATGAGTTTGCTACTTACTTTTCAATGGTGAACATTGGTTTGATGTGGTGAATGTTTTACTATCAAAATGACAAATGCATTTTGTATCGGCAAACTCTTTCTCTGTTCATACACATGCTTTTCTCCAAATTTGCAAGTTTCTGTTCAGTTTTCTCTTGTGTTTGGCTCAGTTCTCTTAGGAAACTTCACCTCTAACCCTCAATTACTCTCCTTTGTTTGCACTTCTATTAATATCCCTCTTGGAGTTTGGCATTGGGTCCAAGAAAATCTCCTCCAATCAAGCACCTAAAACTGAGAATTCTTGTGACCACCTTTTTTACAGCTTATAAGATTCCATTTTTGCAAGCCACAGCCATTCCTTGCAATTTTCTTAATATTTTCAGATCACTTCTTTTTAATCGTGCGAGTCCTTGGTATTATATTGTGGAGATCATCAACAAATTGGACACTAGAAGGATTAAGGAAGGCTGGATTTCATTATGCTCTATATTTTCTTGCATTACCAACACCAAGTGTGGATTTCTTTTGTTCTCTGTGGTGTATGCATGATCAAAAGGATGCATAATCAATTCATCTCGGGTTCACCAAATATACAACACACATGCTAATTCACATTAGTCACCTCACTGTTGGAGATATGGCAGTAGTTGCTCGAATGGTGTTGTGCTAGCTTCTATTGGAATAAGTGGAGGAGTTCTTGGGATATGGATGAAGGTGACACGTGTAGTGTTTTGTAAGATTAAATGTTAGAGTGTTTTGTTGAAGGTTGTTTACAACTTTAACTGTTCCTAATTTATTTGTAGTAAGGCTTCTCAATATGCATTCTCTCATTCAAAAGTTTCTAGGAGAGCTACTTGTTCTAGTGCTTAGATATGGGCGTTTCTCCATTGTATATTTTCAAGGAGTGCAGCTTGTTTAAGAAGAACAGCCGAGAGCAGGCAGAGCCTCTCCTAATGCTCCCAAGTTTTCCTTTAACAAATCTGGCCTCAACTCAGGACACACAGGTGATGAAAATCAAATATGGCCCTTAGGACTAGAGACAAGTTAAAGTATTTAAATGTGGTCGTTCATTGGCACTTGGTATCTTAGTTTGGTTGTTTTGTTGGATTGTTCAGACTTGGTTGGTCAAAGGGGATTGCTTTTGTGTTTTCAAGTCATGGACAAAACAATACCCTGGAAGCAAAACATTTTAGAATAACAGCTTACTGGTTTCCCTCCTTGAAGCAAAACAGCCCCCCATTGTGTAATCACCAAAGGCTCACTTCTGCTTATTCCTCAATTAAATTTCTGGCGATTACTTATGATGGCATGTAATGGGGCAGCCACATACGAAAATGATTTCACAAGTTTCCAGAGATTGGACTGCACCAATAAAACCTTGTGTTTCAGCACATGAATTGGGATTTGCCCATTTCACTATAGCCTCAACCGCTGAAGGATCAAATCTCACTTCACCACTGTCAACAATATGATCAAATAAACCAAGATATTTCACAAATTCACATTTCTTTCCATTCAACAATAATTGATTCTCTTTCAAAAATTCAAAGACTTGTTTTAAATACAATACATGCTCCTCATGCCATTTACTAAAAACCAAATATCATCAAGATACACAATCACACAAGGGTCCATTAAAGGCCTCAATACTTTGTTAATGAGACACATACAAGTTGTTGGAGCATTGCAAAGTCCTAATGGTAACACTAACCACTCAAACAGCTCCTGTTTTGTTTTAAATGCTTTCTTCTAAATGCCCTCTTCTTTGATCCATGCTTGATGATATCCAGATTTTAAATCAAGCTTTGTAAAATACTCGGCGTGTTGGAGCTGACCTAACAAGTTATCCATGTAGGGCAGCAGGTATCTATTTGTAATTGCTATTTTACTTAGACCCTGGCAATCCACACACATACACCACGTACCATCCTTCTTTGGCACAATTTAATTGGAGAACTGCAAAGGGATGCAATCATTCTAATCACTCTCTGTTCCAATAAATGCTTCCGCTGATCTTTGACCTCTTTTGCCTTAATCACACTTTGTTTGTAAAACCCAATTGTGAGCAGTGGACAATTTGAT
Organism: Sequoia sempervirens; assembly: GCA_007258455.2. NCBI lineage: Eukaryota > Viridiplantae > Streptophyta > Pinopsida > Cupressales > Cupressaceae > Sequoia > Sequoia sempervirens. The sequence goes on from VDFB02086382.1 coordinate 20,260, forward strand.
AATTACTAAATTTCATGCTCTATACTTCTCTTCGATGGCAGCCCCTTTGGTTCATTGAACTTTCATGTTTGTTTATTTTGAAGCACAGTAATTCCTTCTCTTAACAATTTTAACTTTTCAATTGCAAAGCAAGTGGGAGAGTATTAAATATTTAATTTATTTCTAAATTCCAAAGTCCGAGTTTATAGATCACTAGCGGTGGATGTCACCATGTCGTCAAAATGGAAGAATCAATCAAAGTATTGCCAAGGATGAGGTTTTTTGTTGCAGGTCATCAAGTGGCATAGGAGAGATGCCCATCAGTTTCATGTTCATGTGATTTCAACAACTTTTACAGCCTCCAAGAACAAATTTGCCATCCTTAAAAAAGGATTTAGCAAAATTTGCAAGTCTAAGTCATTTTAGATTTTCAAAAATCACTTTAGTGACAAAAGGT
>VDFB02086383.1:0-44451 GCA_007258455.2 Sequoia sempervirens
TATTCCTGGCCCTTGTAGGCTAATATGTCTAGTTAGAGGGTCTCTTTTGGCAGTGATCAGAGGAATCTCTCCTTCAGCATCTCGTGTGGGTTCAAGTAGCCTTCAGTTGATTTAGTTTCATGTACTTACTATTTATAGTAAGTCAGCGAGCAAGCAATTCTATTTATAGCAGGGCACCTAGAGTTCACATGTTGGTAGTGTCGATTCCCAAATTCAGTTGAGTTGGTGAAATAAGTAGTTTTGCCTAAGTTATAACGTTTAATTATTATTAAAGGTGACTTTAATAATAATTAATATTTTAATATTATATTTGCACTTTATGACTTGAGGGTCCATTCATCATTAAAAAGGGGGCCATTTTAATTAATTACTTGGGTGCCAATTTCAAGGACATATTTTAATATTCCAAAGTGCAAATATTATATTATTTTAAAATGATTTAAAAGGAAAATTGAAGGGGATTGGCCTATTATTTTTTAATCCCACATTGGTGAGAAAAGTGTATGAGTTCCTCCAGGAAAAGTATAAAAGAATCTTAAGGGGCTCATTTGGAGACATTCAGAATTGATTATTTGATATTTGTTTGATAATTTCTCATTGGCGTTTGGGGAAGGGAGCTCAAGGGTTTCTGCCAGCGTATCGACTTTGGAGAACGAAAACTCTCCATTGTATCAACATTTTGAGGTTGTGGAATATCAGCTGAAGGTGCTCACTGTTGGCTTCATCCAGAAGTCAAGTCTATGCTTCATCAGATTTATTGCTTCAGATCTACAGGAGATTGTATTTCCGGGTATGCACATATTTGTAAAAGCTTTGAAAAAAAATCAATAAATTAATTGCATTGCTGCAATAGGGTTTATGTTTACATTTCTTATATTTGATTTCTTGATTGGCAATCTATGAGAAAATACCAAAAAATTACAAACCCTTATCATTTAGCATAAAAACAGAAGTAGAGATAGGCAGGTCTCTTGCATAGAGAAGACCATAAAGGAGTTGCTTGATATGGGTCACATCAGGCCAAGTAAATCTCCTTTTGCTTCATCAGTGGTATCGATAAAAAAAGGGATGGAACTCTACGTATGTGCATTGACTATCGAGCATTGAATAAGAGGACCATTAAAAACCGATACCCCATTCCTCGCATAGATGAGCTGATCGATGAGCTGCACGGTGCTTGCTTCTTCTCGAAGATTGATTTGAGATCAAAATATCACTAGATCAGGGTTGGAGAGCAAGATGTAGAGAAGACGACATTCCGTTGCCATTGTGGTCACTCCGAGTTCTTGGTTATGCCTTTCGGCTTAACCAATGCCCCTGCCACATTTCAGTCTACCATGAATAGAGTATTTCAGCCTCAATTGAGGAGATTTGTTCTTGTGTTTTTTGATGACATTGGTTTAGGACTTGGGCGGAGCATCTTGCTCACTTGGATGCAATGTTAGATATTCTTGAGAGGGAATCCTTGTACACCAAGGAATCCAAATGTGCATTGGGTTTATCAAAGTTATTATATCTTGGTCATATCATTAGTGCTGAGGGTGTATGTATGGATCCGGATAAAGTTCGGGCTATCATTGATTGGCCTACTCCTAAGAATCTCACATAGCTCAGGGGATTTATGGGATTATGTGGCTTCTACCGTCGTTTTGTCAGTGGGTTTTCCCGGCACGCAGTGCCCCTCACAGATTTGACAAAGAAGGGAACTTTTGTTTGGACTGATCAAGCACAAGAGTGTTTTGAGAAGTTCAAACATTTGATGAGTTCATGCCTAGTTCTCACTTTGCCAGATTTTTCTAGATCTTTTTGAGCTTCAGTGTGATCCTTCTGGTGAGGGGATTGGTGCAGTATTAATGCAGGATAAGCACCCTATCGCATTCAAGAGCAGGAAATTGAGGGGGCCAGAGCGGAGCTATAGTATTTACAATAAGGAAACGTTAGCCATTTGTAATGTCCCCTTATTAAAATTAGGCTAGCTTGACCTAGAAACATAAAATGCACGAGCTAGGATAAGGGATTTTGTATTTACCAATCAATTAACTTGTAAATGAAACTTGCCTTTAGGACCTGCACACATCATGCATAACGAACAAATACGACATAGATCCTTGATCATAGTTAGATTAGATAATTCAGGTTGTACATATTAAGAATAAGGCATATGCATTACTATCCTAGTGTATTTAAATGAAAACATCACATTCTTATATAACCTATTACTATGTATTGAATAGATTTTCGTCCTTCCCTCTTTCCTAACCCCAGGGAAGGGAAGGATGGTAGAATTATTGTGCCAAGGGCGCATGAAACAGTCTCCAAGTGGACTCCCTCAAGGTTTCCTACCCATCTTGGTGTTAGTTTTAGGATCAGAAATGTAAACAATAAAAAATGCAACACATAAGACAATGAACACAACAAATACCCTGGGAAAACCTTCCTCCTTGAGGGAGAAAAACCCAGCAAAATATATCTCTTATATATTAGAATAATAACAGCAGAAATCTGCTTACAAATCAGGCCCTACACAAGGCCGAGTCCAATACAAAGAATGGAGACACTTCTCCTTGATGCAAAAAAATGAAGACACTTCTTGAAAACGAATCTGTTGCTAATGGAATGGCGAACTCTTGCTGGAGGTGTGAATTGAAGTGATTGAATGATCTTGATGCCCAAATGAGAGGACTTGATCCTCCTTAAATACTAAAGTGGCTTTCCTTCTAGGTCGGCTTTAGAAGGAATAAATATCATTTAAATCAAGAAGGCCGAGCAGCCTTGAACCAAAAATATATTAGGGAGAAAATATCTCCCGCAGCTACAACACTAACACTCCCTCTTAGCTAGGGAGGTATTTTTCCAAATATCCTCGTCATGGAGTCTCTCAACATGACGCCCATAATGGCTACACCCATTTGTGAAAAACCACATCTCAGTCTCAGAGATGTACAAGAGTTCATCACAGAGTCTCTCAACGTGATGTCGTCATGGAGTCTCTCAACGTGATGTCATCATGGAGTCTCTCAACATGATGTCCACAATGGCTACTCCCATGTGTGGAAAGAAACACATGTACAAGTGTTCATCACGGAGTCTCTCAATGTGATGTCGTCATGGAGTCTCTCAACATGATGTCCACAATGGCTACTCCCATGTGTGGAAAGAAACACAAGTACAAGGGTTCATCACTGAGTCTCTCAACGCGATGTCGTCATGGAGTCTCTCAACATGACGTCTCAACTCAGTCTCAGAGATGAACAAGGGCTTGCACCTCATATTTCTCCGTCTTAGAGAAATATACACTACATGGGCTTTCACCTCATATTTCTCCGTCAGAGAAATATACACTACAAGGGCTTTCACCTCATATTTCTCCATCTCAGAGAAATATACACTACAAGGGCTTTCACCTCATATTTCTCCGTCTTAGAGAAATATACATTACAACAGATCTTCATGATGCTGTGACCCCCTCTGGAGCTCCAAGTAGCTGCATCAGCCTCATGACCTCCTTGTCCAAGATTGCCTCTGTAGGTTTGTTAGACTCCCTCTGAATGACATTTCCTCCTCTTCAAATTCCTTATGCAATCTCTCATCATCCTTTTGCTCCTTGATCCATCCTGCATTTTAGAGAGATTAATAATAGTGTATGAAATCAAACTACCCCTAATACGAATGAAGCAAATATTATTAGATAGAACAATTGAAGAAATAATAGAACTTATCTTTGCCGATTTTGGTATGTCTTTCTTTCGTTTTTGCTCTTGGAAATGGTAGTTACTACATTACAGATTACAAAGACAATCTGCTTAACTCAGATTTCTTAGACACATTATGCATTCAATCATATACAATATAGAACCAGGCCTCTCACTAAATCAAGGCACCATCAGGCCTCTTACTAAATCAAGGCACCAACATAGTCCATGCACACATAGAGAATGGTATTGATGCGACCAACCAATCACAATCAAAATTGCTCTCCTAAAAAAAAATCACACAACTTAGCCATAATAAATAGTTGATGTCAGATCCTCTTTGCACAACTCAACAAACTTTTTAGGAGGAAGAATAGAGTCAGAATTTCAGCCTAGAAGAATGCAATTTCAAAACAAAAAAATACTTATCTCTTTATTGATTTTGATAAATGCTAATCACTGCACTCAATATAATTCGCTGCTCTTGCGCTCAGATCAGTCCACAACCCTCCTTCTACAGGTCCATGATTTGATCACAGGCCCACGTCCTAGTATTAACAGTAACTCAATAATACATCAACACTGGGATTTGTAGTGGTGGCTAGGTAAATTTGAATATGGTCTTTGACCATTCAAATTTATCGATGCACTCCTTTTCCAGCTGCGTCCCACCTGGAATGGCTTAGTCGCTATGCCCAATTTTTTCGTTGGCTTCCCGTTATTTGCAAAAGTATTTTATTGACTCCTTGTGACACTAGCAAATGTAAACCGGAGCCTTCAAGTGATATGAATTGAACTAAACTCTGTTGAAAAATATGTGCACCTACAAACATTCACGTCTTAGCCTTTAGTGACCTCGTCTTGACTCTAGCCAGTCAAACGACTTCCTTAGCAGCTTCCTTTACTCGTGACTTAATCGTTCTCTCCAGAAATACACTTATTTGTCTTTATTGAGCTAAAAATCGATAGCTATCAAATTCAACGGCTATTCAATAAAGAAGCAACTCTCGACAAGTTGACTCAATAACTTTTAAGAGACCATCGATACTTTTAAATGGCCTTTAGTTGATTTACTCCTAGTGGCGGCTCTGATATAGTATCGACTTCACAGATTAAAGTCTTTCCTTGCCACATCTTCCAATTTCGTCTTTTCTGAATGTTATCTTTGTTCCAGTCCATGATTATAAGTGACTCAACTAGCAAATAGCCAAAGGTAACAGTGCCAAGAAAATACATAGCGTCAACCACAAGAAGATGTCCGCCTTCTCAGACCCATTAGATAGCATATAATGCTCGACTCAGGTATGCAATGATTCGTTAGATTATTACTACAATCTTCAAAAATAGAGTCTTGACTTCCCATGATTTCTGAAGAGATATCCGATAACCCAAACTACTGGCAAATGTTGTCTCGGTGGTTGTCTTGTGTTTTTCCTTCATACGACGTCACTCCTCCATTTGCGACTCTCAGTGCTCAGATAATCTCTTGATGGATGTTTCTCCACCAGTAACCTCTTCCGTGAATTTGTCTTATGCTTTTGACTATTCACACTACTATAGGTAGACGCCTTCAACATATATGTTTATTGGTGCCAATAGTGATTTCCCAGTATTCATGAATGCTCCCGCAACTATGTAAATGTTCAATGGAATAATCAATTCCGTTATCAACCAACACCAATGGTGAATACGTCCATACCTAATGTTGGGTCTCCTGCTTGAGTTCACGGCTCCTTAAACTCTTCGATATCCTTACATATTTGATGCTTCTTCCAATATTAACGCCCAATATATTCCAAGTGATTATGAAGATGCCGCTGGTGGTTCCCGTGATATGCTTCGGAAGACCAATGCCCGTGTACAATAATTCTTATGATTGTCCCTTTGATATATCACAGAGAGTCACTCGGGCCGCAATGAGATAAATCACTTAGCCAGAAGCCGCTCTTCACTAGTACGCAACAATCAATCAAGCCAGGATTACCGACTCGAATATCTCCAATTTCGACTTTGCTTAAACAAATCTGATCTGTTCTTTTCTTAAACCTGCTTTGATACCATGTTAGTTTTAGGATAAAAAATGTAAACAATCAAAAATGCAACACATAAGACAATGAACACAACAGATACCCTGGGAAAACCCTCCTTCTCGAGGGAGAAAAACCCAACAAAATATCTCTTATATATTAGAATAATAATAGCAGAAATCTGCTTACAAATCAAGCCCTACACAAGGCCGAGTCCAATACAAAGAGTGGAGACACTTCTCCTTGATGCAAAAAATGAAGACACTTCTTCTTGAAAACGAATCTGCTGCTAATGGAATGGCGAACTCCTGCTGGAGGTGTGAATTGAAGTGATTGAATGATCTTGGTGCCCAAATGAGAGGACTTGATCCTCCTTAAATACAATACCAAGTGGCTTTCCTTCTAGGTCGGCTTTAGAAGGAATAAATATCATTTAAATCAAGAAGGCCGACCAGCCTTGAACCAAAAATATATTAGGGAGACAAATATCTCCCGCAGCTACAACACTAACACTTGGGACCATCCATCAAGTGACTGAATTACCCTGCCTCTCCCTCCACAAACTCCCTATCCTCAATTGGGTATTAGCGAAAGTGAGTATGCTCAAAAATCCATTCTTATATTAAAGAATCATAATTGCTTATAAGGTTCAATAATTGCTGCAAGCATCATTATTGCACAATCATGAATATAGTCTATATAAATATATATGTGTCATCATCTCTAATTGACTGAAGTCTATAAAAATATATATCATGATCTCTATATGAATATGTATATAAGTTTCTGAACTATAAACACTTATATTATCTACTACAATTTGAATAACTATATTCTATTAACTATAATCACAAACCTTCATTATACTACCATAATCAACCCATTAAAATAAATTATGATCCTTCCTATATTTGAATAAAACATAGATCTGAATTAGCATACACATGGCTATTGACTATTTTACTCCCTTTCTCTTTATTCACTTTTCATTGTATACCATTCCTTTTGTAGATCTTTTAGTAAATCTGTTTTGCTGAAATGATATTATTACCTTTATTTCTTCCTCCCCTCGATTCCTTATTCTATGCTCACCTTTTATATCTTTATGAAAAGAAGTATCTTTTTAAAAAGGAATACCCCTTTGAAAAGACATGATCCTTGGTCATGCTAATCGCTGTTTTTACCATAAAGTAATCGCAGCCTTCTCACAAAGTATTTGCTGCCCTTAGTTACCATTTTTTTTTATAATTATATTTCAATATATATTATTTCCTATATTTTATATTAATAAAGAATATATTTATTATTATTTATTTTTATATTAGTTTTACATACTTTTTGATATTTATAATATTATATTATAATGTTTATAATTATAATAATAAAAATATTAGATTGCTAATATTTATATTGTTATTTATTTATTGGTATTTTAATATTAGGGTTTTCTTTTTTGTGTTGCTATTTCGGGGACATGACACCTATATGCATGTATTGGCTAAGTTCAGGCAGTATTTAGTTGGCAGCAAATTTTGTTTGAAAACTGATCATAATAGCCTGAAGCATTTCTTGGGGCAGCAAGATTTTAATGACCACTAGCAAAAATGGGCAAGTTACAGGCTTATGACTTTGACATAGCATATGTTAAAGGAACACATAATATAGTTGTTCATGCGTTGTCTCGTAGGCCACACCTGAGCTCCATGATTGAGATTGTAGCTGATTGGGGGCGCTTGATTTCAGCAGAGTACGCCAAGGACCCTTGGGCCTCCGACATCATTGAGGGTACAGTGTAGGATAGCAGATACTCTGTTGTAAGTGAACTCATGATTTACAAAGAGAGGATTTTCTTAATACCAGGATCAGAGATGAAGAACAAAGTGTTGAGAGCCTTTCATGATCTACCTATGGCGGGACATCCTAGCTACTTCAAGACTTATAGGTAGATTTAGGAGTGGTTCAGTTGGAAAGGTCTCAAGTCTGAGGTTCTTCAGTATGTTATAGAGTGTCCTGTTTGTCAGCAGAATAAATAGGAGCATTCATATCCTGCAGGTCTTCTTCAACCACTTCCCATTCCAGATAGGAAGTGGGAGTGTTTATCCATGGACTTCATTATGGGCTTACCTAAAGCCCAAGGCAGAGATTGTATTTATGTGGTTGTCAATTGGCTTACGAAGTTTTCCCACTTCTTTCCAATCTCAGCTACATATTCAACTGTACAGGTAGTAGATCTTTTCTTCCGTGAGGTATTCAAGTTACATGGTTTACCTCAAAGTATTGTCACCGATAGGGACAATAGATTTATGAGCCATTTCTGGCAGGAGCTGTTCAGGCTTAGTGGGACCGAGCTTCCTCCGAGTACTAGTTACCACCCGCCGATAGATGGTCAGACGAAGAATGTTAATAAATGGGTGGAAGGATACCTCCGTAATTACATAGCAGGGCAGTAGAAGGCTTGGGTGAATGTAGAAACCCTTGTTTCCCCTGTTTTCTGAAACTGTGTTTTTTGACTGTTTTGTGTATTTTGATTTTTTTGGTGTTTTTGCATGAATAGAGGAAAATGTGATTTTGCAAGAATTTGATATAAAATTCAAATAAAATCATACAATATTGGAAATGATAGGATCTATTAAAAATGCTGATGCCAGACTATTTCTTTATCTTCTGGAATGATTACAAATGAGATCCAATAACATGCAATCAAAAAGTGACAACTTTATTTATTAAAAACTTGGAAATTGCAGCCGCCTGGAATAATCATGAAATGGTACGGCTCCAAGAATAATCCACTTTCTCCCTCCGTTAATGACTGCAGATGATGCAAGATGTGCGCCTCCAGTGAAGAAGTCAGACTGCCAAAAAAGATGGCGATTTGCTCAAGAATGAAAAGTACGGCCTTAATGATGATAGTACGGCCTGCAGCTGAATAGTACGGCTTTTGAAACAGCAACCAGCAAATAGATAAAAGTATGGCCTTCTCTCAAATCTCCAGATCTCAATGAAATAGGCGCCTCAATTGAAGAAACCCTGCTGGATAAATATCATACTGAAAACCTTGAAAGTAAAGACTCTGTGAATGCTCTGTGATCACTTTTGAATGAAGAAATCTCTCTGCAAGCAATAGATCAGTTGTTATTTCACAGCCTCTGAATCACAACACTGAAAATGGCTCGTTCTCCAATGTCTGTAGACAACAGAAACCCTAGGCTTCGTTCTCCGGAAGAAGACTTGCTTAAAAATTCAATAATCAATATCATAATGAGCTCGAATTCCAACGAAACCCTTATATATCCTCAAAAGTGCGAATTCTCTCAAAAAGGCATCATTAAAATAAATTCAAACTTTTCCTTTAATTATTTCAATAGTTTCAAACTTGATTTTTAATTATAAATTATAATTAAAAATGGCCCCTTCCATGATGGTCGACCCCTTCAGCAAAATCACTTAAGTTATAATATTTAAAATATTATAACTTTATATCATAAGCTCCGAATAATTAATATTTAATTAAATCAATTAAATATTAATATCTCCCTCAAAATATATCCGATTCACAAACCGTCCGAAGCTAGCGAATAAGAGAGTGATTCTTCACATGACCAGACCATACTGCTAAAAATAGCAGGGGTGCCTCGCTGAGTGCCAAATACTGCTAAAAATAGCAACTCAGACAAATAGTGTCCGAATGAGCCCGAACGAAAGCCAACTGGTAAAATTCTGACAACTGAAGCCAAGCCAGGCTCCATCAAGACCCTCTATCCATCCCATCAGCCTACGAGGGTCGCATAATAGGCTAATCGTGAGCTTTGAGAGATGTCAACTGGAAGGGGACATGACAGTGAAGTGGATTCATCTATGTGAGTATTGCTAGAATACCACTCACCACATGTCCATTCAGATGACACCATTTATGGCCTTATGTGGGTATGATGCGCCCAACTTTCTGGATTTGTTGCTGAGTGACAGGGGAGTGCCCAGTGCTAGGGATCTTCTTTAGGAGAGTCAGGATATCATGAGGTCTCTAAAGGAGAACATTTAGAAGGCACTGAATCAACAAAGACAATATGCAGATCAAAAGAGAGTTGAGCGATCATTTGACACAACTTCTCTTCATTTCAAACATTCTTTTCATATAAATTTTCCAGTGCTGGTCACTCAAATTGTTCTCAAAATTTAACACAAAAATAGCTCTAGAATTTTGGTAAATGCCATAAAAGGAGACAAATTATTGGAAATGTGTTGGCGTTTCAATTCGCACCTCTGGAATGCAGATTAGAAATGGACAGCTATGCATAGATAAACTACTCTTCGAATTAGGAGGGGAAGCTCCCTCTTTGCTGATGTTGCTTAAAAGAAAGTAAACTAAACTAATTTGCCAATTTTTTTGTTCAGCTAAGAGCACAAGGTTATAAAACTCAAGCGTTGTAGCTGAGATTTTCTCTTTTAGAAGTTCAACAACGACTAAGGCTACTCTAATGACGTTTCTAACTACTCAAGTAAATGCAGAGTGTGAGAGTTAGAAATGGACAAGGAAGGATTCTTTGACATAAATACTTAAATAAACATTCTCCCAATGCACATCTACTTACTTTCAATGCAAGCTGAAATAGAGATCATATAAGCATAACACATAAAACGGAAATATGAGACATTATATCAGGGCAAAGTAGGCACAAGACTTTATTTCTCATATCTCAAGAACAAAAGATTACACTTCTGGGACAGTAGGATTGTAGCAAAATAGGCTTACAGTTTTGCGATCAACCAAAATACATTGACACAAGACACAGGAACTGAACAATAACTTGTAGCTAAAGAGGCATACAAGCTTGCTCTTACACAAAGTGAATTGACACTGAATAACAACTTGCAGGCAAAGGAGGCTCAACAATTTGCTATCACAATAACTGTTTTGAACAACACTGAATAACAATTAGAAGGCACTAGTAGGCTCAACGTTTTGTTATCACAAGCATGGTTAAAGAAAAATGGGCAAGGCTGCCCTTATTTATACACAAGCAGAGGAGTAGGGTACCCTAAAATATCCTTGCTTTTACAACTAAGACTTGCCTACATGCAAGCTTTATTTCTAAAACTGAAACAAGATAAGCATCTAACAACCTATGAAAGCATAAAACAGGGAAAATGCTAACTACTACATCTTGATTTCTTTTCTCTTTCAAAGAATGGATAAGCCCGAGACAGGAATAGAAAGAAAGCATGAGATAAGAATGGAAAGAAAGCTCGAGGAAAGCTTCTACTTTAAATCTCAACCACATCCGCCAAAAAGCTGGAAACTGCCTCTCTATCAGGAGTGTTGATACTATCTATAGCCATATTCCGCTTTTTTAGGATTTCCTTGCCTTCTGCAATTGACCTTTAGAGAATCTTTGACCTATTCAGCTGCTTTACGAGTTCTATTCTTGAAAAACATTGCTGCCCCAAAAGATGACTCACTAATTGATAACTTGGCGGCTCTGCAACTTTATGCTTCTGACACTTCTCTTGATTTTCCAACAGAAGAGTATTGTACAATTCTTTTCCGATACTTGTCATTTTTCTAATATCACACCTTTTCACGCTCTTCAGCTGAGATGATGAAGTTTTCTGTCCATGGTGGTGTTTGAAAAACGCTTCTCAACATCATCCAGCCTAAGGCTGCAAGATACAATATTAGCTTGGTTCTAAATCCCATGGGAGAGTACTGCATGCTGAAAAACTTGAATTTTAATAGTAAACTCGACTATGTTCAGACACCTTTTGTGCAAATGGCTGAAAATTGAAGGCTGATTTCTACTGAAAAAGTAGTTTTCTCGAAAAAAGCTGGTATTGGAGTTTTGTAGAGAACTTCGTTTTAAGAGGGCCTAGATTTGTCCATTTTGGAAAATACTGAAGGCTGGTTCAAAAAAACAAAAACCCTAAAATTTGAGGATTTTCATCAAAAAAGCTGAGGGTTGGGTTTTGTGCAGAATCACATTCTTTGTGCTCCCAGTTGATTAGTTTTCAAAAATAATGAAGATTTCTTATACATGTGAGAAAAAAAGCAGGTTCTTGAAAGTTAAAATTCTTCAAAGTTGTAGAGAATCAAGAACTGAGCTGACCCAGATTGTTGGAAATTGAAAATATTGACCCCTGTCTTTTGAAAATCGATGCCCTGGAGAAATAAAGTATGAAAAAGCAAGCTCCTTTGTGTGCTGATCCGGAAACTATGAAGAACTGTAAAAAAGCACCACATTTTGGCTCTCGAATCCTGAAAAGAATAAAATTTTAAGTCTCCTCTCTTGCTCTTGGATGCCAACCTGCAAAAAATGATTATTGAAATCCAAAGCCTTCTTAAATAAGTTTTGAGGATAAATAAAACGCTTTATTCTTTGCTTTAAAACTTTCAAAGCCAATTTTGAGCAAGTTCGTAGAACTTGGACACTTTTTTTTGATGCATGATAAAAATTGAAAAATTTACTAAGGCATTCAGCCTTGGGTGCCCTTCTCGGCTTGGAGCGCTTTTCCTCTTTAGACTCAGCCAATTTTTTGGCAATTTCAACTTTTTTGTGATTTTTGACCTAGTTTGATTTTGATTTCCGGGTGCTCGGTGAATCCTATGGGTTGACTGAATGATCCATCGTGGAGCTTGAGTGAATCTGACGAAGTTGCCCTAGAGGCTACTTTGGGTAAAAACATCATCTTGACCTTCAAAATCATGGGTGCCCCTGGCTAGCAGGTGCGCCCAGCATTACCAGTGAGGCATTTTTGACATTCTTCCATTTCTTCATGTTTTCTGATCTTCTAATGAATTCGCGATTCCGGGAGCTAGACTTACCCGATGAACTGATTGTCAGATTCACCGAATGGCTTGATGAATTCTGAGGGGGGTCTTTTGGGAGCTTCATCTCTTGAAAAATTGATTTAGGGCTTCAAATCCTTGGGCGCCCCTGGCTAGCTGGGGCACCCATGATTGCCAGAGTTAGATTATTTTCACTGTGTTTTCAACCTTTTGACATTTTCAATTTCACTCATGTTTACCCCTCCGATCAGTCTGTGATATTTGGTGACTTTCAACTCCGATGAGCTTGCTGATGATTGCGTTGGAGAGTTGCTTCAAAACTGAAGAAAACATTCTAGAGGCTACAATTGCAAATTCATCCATTTGATGACCCAAAAGCTTGGGCGCCTATCTCCTCCTGGGGCGCCCAAGACCTCTAGCCTTAGCCATTTTTGGCTCTTTTTTAAAATTCAAACTTGAAACCTCATGTTGTGTCCTCCATTCGATCTAAATTTGTCGGTAGCTGACGAGTCCAATGATTAGGCTTAGATATCCATTGCGAAGCTGGCAAAATTTTGAAGAGATTGACTAATCCGACAAACCCTAATTGCTAGTTTTGGTGGCTCAAAACCCTAGACGCCCCTGGCTAACTGGGGCGCCCAGAGTACCTAGAGTTAGAATATTTTTTGATAATTTCATGATTTCTAGTTTGCCATTTGCCAAGACTTCTCCGTTCGATCTGAAATTTGGTTGGCTAACTGATCAGATGACTGTGCTGATGGATTCATTGTGGAGCCTGCTAAATTCTAAGCAACATTGTTTGGGATGAGCAAACCCTGATTCCATCATTTGACCTCTTGAAACACTGGGCGCCTATCTCCTCTTGGGGTGCCCATGCTTGGCAGTGTTAGTTTTTATTTTGCAAATTTCAACTTTTCCCTTCGTTCCGTGTGCCTGTCATTGCTTCAACTATTGGAGATGAAATTTTTTCTAAGGCACAAGCATCTAGGCACCTAGACTGAGTAGGGGTGCTTGAACTTCCTAGAGTTAGCTAAAATTTTGCAATTTTCATGATTCTTCAACTTCCATTCTTCGTTCTTCGTCCCTCGATCATCCGTTGCAGTTTCTTGATCTGAGTAGCGCCTGAGACTTTGAATTTGACACCTGGCAGTTGAACAACCTCCATTAATGGCCTTGGAGCTCCTGAAATAGCTTCTGAAAAAGCAGAATAGACCTACTAGGGAAAAATTGATCTTTTTGTGATTTTGACTAGACTAGCCTGATGAGGAAGTATTTTCAACCAATCAAAATCAGTTTGAACCCTAGAAGCCAAACTTTCTATTTTTAGACAATTTTCCCAAAATCCATTTCAAAAGAAACCCAGAAAAACCCAGAAAGAAGTGTTCTATTTTTAGAAAGTTTCTAAAAATAGAAATTTTCCTAAAATTTAGGGCCGAAAAACTGAGATCTGGGTTTTGTAGACTTGGTCACTCTGAGCAGATCCAGATCGTCAGATTTTGAAAATTTCAAGTTTTTGACCCTCATGCAAGACATGCAAATTCCCAATTTTGACCTTTTTGACAATTTTGACAAGACTTTTGACCATTTCTTCAAAATGCCTAACTATAGCAAAATTTTTGATTTGGGGTACAACAAAATGTAAATGTTTTCAGGCAGCACATAAGCTTTTGAGAGTCTATAATGGAGGCACGAGTGGGAAAGGTTCAAGAAGTGATTTTGCAATGCAATGTTCTAGTTCTTGGAGAGTCAAATGCAATTGTTCACAAACTGAAACTCAGGCAATCAGAATTGATGTAGAGAAGTGCTTTCCCCACTAAGTGGTCTCTAAAGTTCAACATGAGTTATCTCAAGTTATTCCTTTCCATTCCTGGGTAAACTTCATGGTACAAAATCTAGGTACATTCTCTCCCCATTCTACCTTTACTCTCACTAGAATTGTTGCCCATTTTTTCCCTCAGGCAATCTGGTTTCACTGTATTGTTGACTTGTTTAAGGTTGTCCATGCTAATCAGCCTGTAATTTAAAATCCAGCACACCTCAAAGACCTAACTATGATCATACTGCAAACATAAGCCCCTAAACAAGAATTGGAAGATGATACCCCAACGACTTTACAGCCAATAGTGGCTTGGGAATCTAACAATGCCGAGAACATTCCTTTTGATCTGTTGTGACCTTTTTCACACATCGCCCCATTGCAAATGGGGACCCCCTAATTTTTGCTTCGTTCCGAACTTTTGGCTTGATTTTGTTGTTTTCCCGTTGTCTCTCTTTTCTATTGTCTGCCTTTCGGGGGATGTGTCCGCCATTGAATTTAAACGTGAATTTGGCCAAGTCGGTAAAATTAGGGTTTGTACTTTTTTGGTCAATCCAAAATCAAATGAAGTAAATAAATTGAAAACAGAGACTAACGTTGTTGTCAGCATGCTTCCAGCAGGTTTCCAGCTAAGTTTCATCAGATTCCGGCAACTTACTATTTTTAGTAAGTGTGTAATTCCAGGCGTTCCTTCAGCATTCTTGAAGTTTTAACATTCACACTGCATTTAGAGCACATCAGGCTATTCACTGGCAAAATTTGAGCTAAAACTGCCAACTTGCTATTTTTAGCAGTTCAACTTCCGGAGCAAATTTCAGGGCATAAATGCAGAGTTTTTTCAACGCATGTCTGGAGATTCCTTCTGGGTTTTTAGAGACCTTCGTAGTGATGTGACATGCAAAATGAGATAACGAATTTCAGAGTTCCGCCTTCGGAGGCCATTTTTAGGGTTTGCATGTCAGGGTTTTCTTTGCATGTCGGATGATTCCTTATGGGTTTTTCGAGCTTTGCGGTGATGTGACATGCAAACCGAGATGATCACTCATTTAGGAACTTACTATTTTTAGCAGGTGCATCTCGAAAGCCGCTTCCCAGCACTCTAGAATCCGAGTTGATCGCAATGTGTAATGTCCCCAATTTAGCCCTACGCTCTTCATTTGGATTTAGCCTATTTCTGGGAACTCGTAGGCTAAGAAGCTCGAATCAGGGTTTCCAAACTTCTTGGAGGACGTTTTCGTCTTTTTGCGGAGCTTGCACTTGGAAATGTTGAACTTGGATTGTGGATTCCTTCTGGGTTTTCTGAGAGCTTCGCGTTGGTGGTTTCGGTTCGGCATTCTGAGCAATTACATGGATTTACTATTTTTAGTAAATTCTATTTTTAGCAGTTGACTTGTTGACTCCTAATCAGTAGGCTTCACTATGGCAGTCTGTTCAGACGGTATGGTTGAATTTGGCTTCTGATGCATTTCCATGGTGATATAAGATATTTTATATTATAATGTTATAATTTAACATTATAATTCCTTGTTCTAGCATCATGAATTAATATTGTCTTTAAAAGGGGGACATTGAAGGGTATTTTCACATGGAGGAAATATTTTAATATTTCTAAAGCCAAATATTGCTCAAGGAGTTTGGACGCCAACTTTGGGTGAGCCAAATATTTTATTTAAAAAGTGAAATTTATCTTCTTAAGCAAGTACGCTATCTTGAGGGTGAAGACAAAAGACAAGTGAATGACCTAAAAGAATCTTTGAGGTGGCGCCCTTCTTGGAGGTTTCTAGAAAGCTCTTCTAAAGTTATAAATTGGAGCTCTGGGTCCTCATTTTGTCATCTGATGAATTTGCAAACTTATGCTGCCGGATTGGCTTTGGGATTGCTTCGAGGAATGTAAGCCTCTTAGCTTGGCTCTTCTTCTTGCTTGAAAGACAACAACTAGTTGAGAGGTTTAGTTGTAGTTGGTTTCCTTTCATTGTAGTTGGTTCTTCTCACATTCTGTAGTTGAGTTATTGTATTTTCTGTCAATTTTAGAGTTGCTGGTTTGTATGGCTGTAGGTTGTTTTTACTCATAACTCAAGAAACAGAAATAATATTGTTCTGGGTACTGTTCCAATCTATTTTCCTATGTAGGGCGACCATATGTGCAAGTTTCCAGAATTTTATTTGAAGTCTATGAATTATCTAAAGTAAATCGCCCTTGCTTGCAGGCAATTTCACTTCGTAAGTGCTTTGGAAGTCGTGCAAAATAAATAGGGGTCTTTGTGAGAAGTTTTTGTGATCCATCTTCATTGTCATCATCATTAGAATGTTTTGCAACTGATTTCAAGTTAAATGAGTGAGTATTGAGAGAGATATGAGCATTCAAGTGAGTTCTAGAGTTGCTGATTTCACCATTTTAACTGCAGATCTGTCATATTAGACTTAGTAAAATTATTAATAGGGCTGGGATTGTTTGTCTTAGTCATATTAATCATTCTGGAGTAGCTCTACACTTCAGCAGTTTGATTATCACTATAATCCATCGTGCTTGCAGGAGATATATTATATTGTAAGGCTGTTAGTAGTACTAACTAGCCAATATTCACATTTGTAAGCTCTTTATTATATTTCCCACATTTCGTGGAAGAGACTGATCCTTGCTCAGTCTATTGTATTTACTTTTTAGTTGCTCCGTCATATGATAGCGCCTATTCATCTTGGATAGGAGTGCACATACTTGGCGTTGAGTTCCATTTCCAGTATTGTATTTCATGTAATTGCTCCGCCATATGGTAGCCTCATTTCCATACTGGAATTGGGTAGCACATACTTGGTGTTGAGTTGCTTTCAGCATATTAGATGATAGGGATCCTCTGACCACATGCTCGTCGTTTGCCGACACATTTCTTGGTTAGAGTTCTTGTATCAGCATTTCCATTAAGATCCTCTGACCATATGCTCGCCATCACTTGGCGCCATTCTTGGTTAGAGTTACTTCCAGTCGCAGTTCTGATTAATGTACTGACGATCCTCTTGCCATATGACAGCCTCTCTTTTGTTGAGATTGAGTGCGCATTCTTGGCAAAGAGTTATATTGTAACTGCTGGTTTGATTTATCTAACCCTAATGGGTGTGTTGCATTTCTGATTGTAATTTGAAAATTGAAAAAAATTTGGCTCGGAATATTTCAGTGGTATCATAGCCAAGATCCTGCCATCCTGTGCCCGATAGAGATACCAGACGCTTCATACAGAGAGAGATGACTACAGAGAAGCCTCTACTTGAGTTAATGCATGAACTGTTTACGCTAATGAAGGATCCTGACATAAGGTGGGGAATCAGAAAGATTTATGCTAGGTCTGAAAGCCGGGATAGCAAGGTGCACATGGCACCTCATATTAATCGGGAGCTTGATGAAGAAACTCTGACAGTTGAAAAGTGTGTGGAAGAACCCCAAAATACTTCCTTAGATTTGCATGTGATAGGAAGTGATGAAGAACAGTTCAGTGAAAAGAACAGAACGACAGTCTTGAGTCCTAATAAGGATTCAACCTATGAAGGTCTTGAAGCTAAGGGCTTCACTGAAAATTTTAGTAGTACTGTTGTAGGGGATGAGTTTGCTGAAGAAGAGCAAGTAGAAGGAAATACTGATGGTCCCGTTGAATCAACCTATGAGCATTGCCAAAGTGATGAAGTTGGTAATGATCCCAACATGACTGTACCACCTCGTGTTGAAGAATTGGTGGTGGATAGTTTTACTTTTGTTGCTGTCTCAACTCCCCAAGAAGTTCCACATAAAGAAATCAGCGACATACTTTCTCATGATGGTTCCATAAAAGATAATGAAGGTGAAGTTTTCGAAACAAGCAGCATCGAAGAATCTTCACTTCATTTTGGTGGTGACATTGTTGGACTTGGGTTGGACCAGCAAACCAAACCATTGGAAGAAAATGTTTTTGAAGATATCAGCTTAAGAGATTCAGGATCTGACTTATTCCTTGAGTCAATACTTCCAGTGAAGCATGAAAAACCTCTCCCTGTTGTTCATCTCAATCAAACCCTTGGCATTTGGGATCCAGGTGTGTTGGCACCAAGGTATGATAAAGAACCTTTGTGGGATGAATTTCCCTTTGATCCAGATGAAGATCAAAAATCAGATTGCATGGCAAACTATGAGGTGGCCATCGAAGAAGAAGAGTGTTCAAAGAAGCTCCATAATGACCTCTTTGAAATGGTTGTAGCCACTTAGAAGAAAATGTTTCTACGGAAACCTTCCGAACAGCGGATGATTTTGATCCTTTGAGCAAGATGGATGCTGCTGTAATGTTTGATCAAGAAGACAGTGATGAAGAAGAAGAGCTAGAAGACCATATGGCTCTTGAAGGGGAAAGAGTTAGAGAGGTTTACCAACACACGTCTGATTTTTCCATACATGAAGCTGATTGCAAACATAGAGTCAAAGAAATCATGGAGAATGATCATCTCCATGGCATTGAGCATTATCCGCATGTGGGTGGTAAAGTACAAGGATGTTGGAGCAGCATTGAGGGCAGCAAAGACAAGGGGCAAGGTTCTGATTTTCAGTTGCAGCCTATCAGCAGTTCACCATCTTCGAATTCTCATGAGTGGGAAAGACAATTCAAGGTGTCCGTTGACAAGGAAGTGCAAGCTCTATCCCTGTTTGATCACACACATAGCTTGGTTGAAGAGTTGTATTGGAAGGCACAGCTTGAAAAGAGACAAAGAGGAGTGAAAGATGAAGTTGCTCTTCCCAATTTGCAACTTATCAGAAACTCTTTGGTAACCTTGAAGTCCGAGTACATGCACTTGGTTGAAGATCGTGATCATGCTATTGAAGTTGCAAAGAAGACCGTTTGTGCTTCTCAAGATAGAGGAAGTTTGATGAACTTTCTCTGGAGCTTGAATCAACAAGAGCTACGCTAGAAGAAACTCAAATGGCATTAATGGAGGTAGAAAATCAGTTTGCTGATTTCAAATTTTTCACAGAGCAAGAGAATGCACATAGAGCCGAAGAAATCAAGCAAGTAATTGGTGAGCTTGATAGTCTTCGAGAGGAGTTTGACCTAGAAGGTCTCACAAGAAGGACTGAAGTTGCAAGTGCAGATTTGGATCAGCGTGATGGATGGAATAACTTTCAAGTTTTTGACAATCCTCTCTTTGAAGAGGGTGATGAGGAAAGTTATGATAATCCTCTCTATGAGATGGAGGATGAAACAGAGAATGAGACTAAGTATGGTTTCTAGTGCTTGGATGCTTTGATATCACTCCCTGAGGATATGCCACATTCGTTGATGAGTAATGAATGCATAAGTGGTTTTGAGGGTGAAGAGTCTACATGGGAAGTGTCGAAGCAAGGTAATTTCAACATCTATGTCATCAAGGTGTTGAATAGACAAATATTGGTAGCTGCTGGTAACTTCATCACAGCAGCAAGGAGTGAAGGTTTCAGACCTACTACTCATGAGGAATGGGGGAAGAGCAGACCTAAACTCGGTGTTTGCACTCTTGACAATCCATCCCTTGGGTGGAGTGATGTTTGGGCTCAAACTAGTCCGTTTTTGGAGTTTGGATTGAAGACAACAATTGTTTCATGTTCCACAGTTGTGAATGCTTTCATGAATTGGTTCCAGGGGTTCATGAGTGAAGCTATCAATTTCCTGAGTATGCACTTGGTTTTGACTAGCATTTGGGAATGTATTGAGTTTTCTTTTCAGTGTGTTGGAAATCATTTTCAATTGGGTATCCATACTTGGGATCCTCAACTTGGCTTGATAGAGTTTATTACATATGGGAAGAACTTTTGGAGGGATAAGGATCAAATTTTCAGAATTGTTGGTGTTGTTCCCCTCTTTTCCAGCCACTTGATGGTTTCGTTTGTTCATCAACAAATGGATTGGAGAGAAATTTTGAGTTTGGATTGGAAAGATGAAAGGTTAGCTGCTCTTGAGAGTGATCCTTGGTTAAGGCAAAATCAGATTTGGAGACCCGAGCTTGCTGATTGGAGGCAGGCCATCCACCTTACACGGAGAGTCTCTCTCATTCAAGAGAATGGGTTCATCACTTCTTGTCAAGGAGGTGGTAGTTTTCAGTTGGACATTGCTCTAGTTTGTTTTCCTGCCACTTTGGAGGTGTCACCTTGCAGCTTGATGCTCATTTCACAATCTCACATTTGGGAATTTGTTTGGTGCTGCTGTTTTTCCTTGTGTAGGACGCTTGAATCAGATTGCACTACGCTGATCCCAGCCTTGATCAGCAACAATTATTTGTTCCTTCACACCTTTCCTACTCTCCAAATTCATCTTTTGAAGGTTTGTGATGTAAACTTTGACAGTTTACTCTCAGTGTGGGTTCAGGACAGCAATCTTTCACATGCTTTGGTTCACCATTCTAAGGCTCTTGGAGTGGGAATTGTAAAAGTTTTCAGAAATCTTTGTGGTTGCATCAGAATAATTCAGGGGAGGCATAGTCGATTCATGTGGAGTCATGAGTTTGAGTTTGATGAGCTCTTGCAAATGATTGCTTTCCTCTTTGCAAGAAGATTTAGAGAGGTCACATTTGTAGTTTTGGCTATGTTAGATACCTTGGGGAGATATGCCGAGGATTACAATTTTGAGTTGAGTAGACTATCTTTTCCAATGCTCGGGTTTGTGATAAACAGTGGCATTGTTGATTTTGAAGATTCAGAGTGTTTTGGGCACTATGGTTTCACTATTGTGATCAGAGTAGTGCAGCATCAGCATGGTGGGTCCTCCTTCGGACACATATGGGACCCTAGGATTGTACTTGGTTTGGCTTGGTGCAGATAGAGTTTTTTTAGAGTTGTGGTGGCATTGATTGAGGACAAGCAATTTTGGGAAGGGCGGACTGTAATGTCCCCAATTTAGTCCTACGCTCTTCATTTGGATTTAGCCTATTTCTGGGAACTCGTAGGCTAAGCAGAAGCTCGAATCAGGGTTTCCAAACTTCTTGGAGGACGTTTTCGTCTTTTTGCGGAGCTTGCACTTGGAAATGTTGAACTTGGATTGTGGATTCCTTATGGGTTTTCTGAGAGCTTCGCGTTGGTGGTTTCGGTTCGGCATTCTGAGCAATTACATGGATTTACTATTTTTAGTAAATTCTATTTTTAGCAGTTGACTTGTTGACTCCTAATCAGTAGGCTTCACTATGGCAGTCTGTTCAGACGGTATGGTTGAATTTGGCTTCTGATGCATTTCCATGGTGATATAAGATATTTTATATTATAATGTTATAATTTAACATTATAATTCCTTGTTCTAGCATCATGAATTAATATTGTCTTTAAAAGGGGGACATTGAAGGGTATTTTCACATGGAGGAAATATTTTAATATTTCTAAAGCCAAATATTGCTCAAGGAGTTTGGATGCCAACTTTGGGTGAGCCAAATATTTTATTTAAAAAGTGAAATTTATCTTCTTAAGCAAGTACGCTATCCTGAGGGTGAAGACAAAAGACAAGTGAATGACCTAAAAGAATCTTTGAGGTGGCGCCCTTCTTGGAGGTTTCTAGAAAGCTCTTCTAAAGTTATAAATTGGAGCTCTGGGTCCTCATTTTGTCATCTGATGAATTTGCAAACTTATGCTGCCGGATTGGCTTTGGGATTGCTTCGAGGAATGTAAGCCTCCTAGCTTGGCTCTTCTTCTTGCTTGAAAGACAACAACTAGTTGAGAGGTTTAGTTGTAGTTGGTTTCCTTTCATTGTAGTTGGTTCTTCTCACATTCTGTAGTTGAGTTATTGTATTTTCTGTCAATTTTAGAGTTGCTGGTTTGTATGGCTGTAGGTTGTTTTTACTCACAACTCAAGAAACAGAAATAATATTGTTCTGGGTACTGTTCCAATCTATTTTCCTATGTAGGGCGACCATATGTGCAAGTTTCCAGAATTTTATTTGAAGTCTATGAATTATCTAAAGTAAATCGCCCTTGCTTGCAGGCAATTTCACTTCGTAAGTGCTTTGGAAGTCGTGCAAAATAAATAGGGGTCTTTGTGAGAAGTTTTTGTGATCCATCTTCATTGTCATCATCATTAGAATGTTTTGCAACTGATTTCAAGTTAAATGAGTGAGTATTGAGAGAGATATGAGCATTTAAGTGAGTTCTGGAGTTGCTGATTTCACCATTTTAACTGCAGATCTGTCATATTAGACTTAGTAAAATTATTAATAGGGCTGGGATTGTTTGTTTTAGTCATATTAATCATTCTGGAGTAGCTCTACACTTCAGTTTGATTATCACTATAATCCATCGTGCTTGCAGGAGATATATTATATTGTAAGGCTGTTAGTAGTACTAACCAGCCAATATTCACATTTGTAAGCTCTTTATTATATTTCCCACATTTCGTGGAAGAGACTGATCCTTGCTCAGTCTATTGTATTTACTTTTTAGTTGCTCCGTCATATGATAGCGCCTATTCATCTTGGATAGGAGTGCACATACTTGGCGTTGAGTTCCATTTCCAGTATTGTATTTCATGTAATTGCTCCGCCATATGGTAGCCTCATTTCCATACTGGAATTGGGTAGCACATACTTGGTGTTGAGTTGCTTTCAGCATATTAGATGATAGGGATCCTCTGACCACATGCTCGTCGTTCGCCGACACATTTCTTGGTTAGAGTTCTTGTATCAGTATTTCCATTAAGATCCTCTGACCATATGCTCGCCATCACTTGGCGCCATTCTTGGTTAGAGTTACTTCCAATTGCAGTTCTGATTAATGTACTGACGATCCTCTTGCCATATGACAACCTCTCTCTTGTTGAGATTGAGTGCGCATTCTTGGCAAAGAGTTATATTGTAACTGCTGGTTTGATTTATCTAACCCTAACGGATTGCATTTCTGATTGTAATTTGAAAATTGAAAAAAATTTGGCTCGGAATATTTCACAATGCAGCAGAAACAAGAACAAACGGAGATCATTTGATATGCATGCAGAACAAATTAGGGTTTCCAGCTTGGGGACCCAAAAAGAGGGGTAAAAGGTCGGAATTTTCGAAAACTGGTGTAAACCACTGTGATCATTATCTTTCAAGCTATCTGCTGGTAAAATTTGAAGGCAAACGGAGCACTTACTATTTATAGTAAGTCATTTAAGAAACTGGCTAAAAATAGCAAATCGGCAGCATGCGCCAATGTCGACAGGAAGGTCACGTGGTGAGGAGCGCATCATTCGAATTTCAAATCAAACGGAGTTGTGGAGGTATCAGAAGCGAGCAGTTACTATAAATAGCAAACTACCTTCAGAAATATGCTATTTTTAGCAGGTAAGCTCAGAATAACAATGTCAACAGGTTGATGAAGTCGTGAAGGTCCAATGTTCAAAATTTCAAATCAATCTGAGCGCCAGAAGAGGGAAAATCAAAGAGCTTACTAAATATAGTAAGCTGTGAGCCGACTGGTGAAGATGAGAAAAATGCCTAAGTGTTGAAAATATCGTTCACCACCCCTGAAATGCGCCAAAGGAAGAAGAAGCTGGCAGTGGCTAAGAAAATTTCCAAGTCTGGAGTTTATCCTGCTGGACATGTAAAATGCGCCCAAAGTAGGATGAAAGTGTTAGAAAATTCTAAGGCATGAAGATAAGTCTGGCTTGACTCTCAAATGCGCCCAGCTTGCCTTCAAGATGATTGAAAAATATTTTAAGTGTTGAAAATCCACCTGCCACCTCTAGATGCGCCATCCTTGATCAAGGTGTTAAAAAATTTTCTAAGTATGAAATGCTTATCCTCCTCCTATGGCAAAATGCGCCCACTTTGAGAGTTTGATGAGAAAAATCCTAAGGCATGACACTTCATCCTCCATCAACCTCCATATGCGCCCATCTTAAGAGGAAGTCAAAGGTTCAAAGAGGAGTCATCAAGCTTTCATCCACCTGACATGCTGAAATGCGCCCTCACATGCAAGCCAAATGCTAGAAAATTTTCTAAGTATAACTCTCATCCACCTCACATGGCAAAATGCGCCCACCTCTCAAGAAAGTCAAGGAGTCAACAAGCTTTCATCCTTCACCAAGTACCAAATGCGCCCAAGGGAGGTATGTGAAGACGAAAATAAAGAAGCTCAAGAGTCATCCTTCTCATCATACAAAATGCGCCCATATTTGAGAAGTGAACAAGTCAAAAGGGAGGGCGTTAGAAAGTTATTCTCCTCTACATGCTATATGCACCCAAGTGAGGCAAGTAAAGACAAAAGGAAGGAAGTCAAAGGGTCACAAGAAGGCGTGATAAAAGTTATTCCTCCATGGCATGTAATATGCGCCATGTAAAAGATAAGTCTTGAGGGTGAAGCGTGGTCAAAGGGTGGTGAAATAAAATTGATGAGAGACAATATTGCTTGGCGGGTTGAATATTCCTAATGAAGTATCAAATGCGCCCAAGGTGGTGGAACAAAGTTGATAAATGAGATGATAATTGCTAAGGAGTGGGGATATAAAGTTCACTGGGCGTTGAAAGTTGAATATTTCCCATTCAAGTGTGATATGCGCCCAAAGTACATAAAGTGGTGAATAAAATAAAACATGCCAGGCGTTGGAATTTAAGTGTGATGTGCTTGCAGGAAGATTTTCTAAGTGAAGTTGATGATTTTTTTTTTTTTTTTTCTCACCACTGGCAAATGAATGAAGATGAACAAAATTTCCTAAGTTGAAATTTTCAAAATGATTCAAAATTTTTCTAAGGCAAAATATTTTGTTCCTTAGTAAAATACGCCTAGACATGAAGGTGATGAAGTTTCCTGAAGCATGGATCAATTGTTGATAAATTGTCGGAGATGAAGTCAGGGGATGCCAGCTGCACAGGTTGATAAAAATTTTCAAGTCAAAGCAAGAAAATATTCACAGAGATGAAGAACTGGATTAAATTTGTTAAAAATTATTTTTCCAAGGTGCAAAAATTCAAGAAAATTAAATGAACCCGTTCGTTGTACACCCATGAATTCTACACGTTCTGAAGAAAATTTTCTTCTGGGTATTGAAGATCTCCGATGAGAAGTTGATTTTAAAGTCTTCCACGCTTCGCCGAAGCCTTCAGGATGGAAATTTTTGATGGGCACTTAAATAATGAATTTCCTAAGTAAAAGTTTGAAAAAATTTCGAAGGCAAGGAAAGAAATGTTTGTGAAGATAAAATGCCTTGGCGTATGAATTTGAAGTTGAGAGCCTAGATATTTTTTGATCAAATTCCTAATGAAAGCATTTTTCTGGAGCCTGAGTTGGATGAAATATCAGAATGAAGTATGCCCAGGCAGAATGCAAGATGGGTTGGAAATTTGGCTGAGGCATGAAGAATTTGAACGCGAAGTTGGCTAGTGAAAACAATGAACAATTGGAGATCAAAACATGAAAATCCTGGTAAGTAAGCTGAGTTTTTTATGAAGTGTTCTAATACTCTTCTCCTTGCTTGTTTTGCAAGAGGAACATCGAGACCAAGCGGTGATGACTTAAAGTGATGAAGAAAGTAATCCAAGATGATATTTCAACCTCGAAGGAAGAAAAATTGCAAAAAGTGGCTAAGTGTTGAAACTTAGTGACAGAGAAGAAATGTTTTCAAAACTCATGGTGGAGAAAAGGATGGAAGCTCGAGCAAAGTTGAAGAACGTCAAGAAGAAGATCAAGAGCAGTGTGAATGCATTTCAAAGCTGGAATCTTCTAGAAGGATGATGGACATTAATGGCTCATTTATTACTCCACTCCTCTTGGTGGCGGTTTTTAGGGTGAATCTTGTTTAGGGCTGAGGTGGCACAATTTGGGCCATCCAGACGATTGTAATCTGAGCCGTCCATTGGACTTGGCCAGCTATATAAAGGGGGAGTCCCCCTCATTTGTATCTCATTAGCTTAGAGTTAGACAGTAGACATAGAGTAGAGGGACAACTTAGAGGTAGCTTAGTATAGATTGATAGTATAGTTGAAGAAGAAGGAAAGTTTTGAAAACTTTTGCAAGAGATTGTTGTGTAAAACTTTCATAATAAAAGATCTTTTCATTGATGGTGAAATTCGTCTTTGTTATGGATAGCTAGCGATGTTTCTTCATCCCTTCTACTTCAAGTAGCGTAGAGTAGCGTAATTTCATTTTTATGCAAATAGTTGTTAGATGTGGAATGTGTTGTTTGATCTAAGCAACTTCGTCTATCCATACCACTAGTGTATTTGCTGATGGTGAATGCACTTTGTGTGGTCAACTGGAATATCATGTACTTAACTTCGATCATGATTTGTATGTCTATATGCGTCGTTGTGATGGTATTTTCATTCTAAGTTGTGATTTGAACACCTTGAACTACTCCTCTAAAGATTGCACCGACTCCGTGGAAGTTGTCCGAGGCAAGGCAAAGCAAAGTTTGGTTGAAGTTTGCTGAAGTTGAGCTCCATATCCCACACTTAGAATAGATTTAGACTCTCTAAACCTTGCAACCATTTTAAATTCAGTACTTTCTGGTTAGAATGGAAATCCATGCTTCATTGATAAATCTGTCGAACTGTGAAAACCCCCTTCCTCTGCTGTTGAACAATTCCGTAAGTCCCCTTGAAATACCAGCAAATGACATCGAGCCAACTGAGACTATTCGCACTAAAGGAACCTTGGAGTTGAACGCACGAACTTTCTTGCAATCTTAGCGTGCGAAATACTTTGATCAAGAGAGAATAGGGTAGTCGTTGGCGACTTTATTCTGCGTTGGTGCGGTCACGAAAAACACATCAACATGATCCCACTCAAACAAATATTGAGTCAGTCCATGAGCCAAAAGCAAAAGGGTGAAAGAAGACAGCTCCACCTTACACACAGTGCTAGCCACTTTAACTGATAGCATTTAGCGAGAAAGTCAATAAATTGAAGAGAAAAAAGCTGATATTATATTGCTTCAAAAATGTATAACCCTTCGTGTTTCATACATCCAACGTTTAAAAGAAAATCAAGTTGCACTGCGGAATGTCTGGGTAGCTAAGTTGAGGTAAATCTTCTCACGCAAACCTACGTGGATCTTTGAAGAAGAACAAGAGCAAAATATCAGATTCTAACAGATAAAAGAAGGCCTGCCAAAGTGAAGCATCAAAACACCCAGCATTAAGTGCCAAAAGATATGCTACACACCCTCAACAAAGCCAAGTTGAAGTGTCAACTAGAGGTGATGAATAGACAACAATGTTCTACTAACCCCAACGTCAACCTGCAACTTATCAGTGGAGTCTGGGAATGAGAATTGGTGGGGCCCCACGCCATTTCTTTTATTGATGATGTTCCTAACCACCAGTCCATCAGATGTGTAGAAAAAATCTAGCAAATCCACGTCTTTATAGGAGCTTGCACTGGACCTACCTGTATGCCAATTTTGGTCACCTAGTCTCAAGTGACAACAACCTTTCCTAAGGAGCTTCCTTCAATATGAAATGAAATCTCTTTCTCTTGTTGTCCTTGGATTATAAGAACTCTAATGTTTTTGCATATTCTTGAGCTGTGAGCTCTCCTCTAACTGTGTTCTCTCTTTCCCATTTTTCTGGCTGGTTTCACCTTTTTTAATGGGATTTTTGTACATTGTACTCTTTATTAATATATATCATCTTTGATAAAAAACTATAGGTTTTAGTACAGTCTAATCTTTTGTTAGTATTGATGTACCAGATATGGAGAATGAGCAATGGGTGCTTGGTGGTGGTTGGAACAATGACTATTGGGGTGGAGAATTACCAGAAGCTTCTTGGATTGATGATATTACCCATGATCATCCTGTAAGGGTTTATGATATTTTTAATTTTATTAATTATTTTTATAACACATCCTTCATTGTATTGTAGGGAGTTAACTGATTTTTACTTGTATTTATAGGTATGGTTATCTCGTATGGATGGTCATATGGGGCTGGCAAATTCGGTTGCACTAAATAAAGTAGGAATAGATAATTTAACAGATAACCCTGTTGGCGGCACCATTATCAAAAACATAAATGGAGGTAAGATAATATTAAACTAGAGATTTGGTTCTTATACTAAGTTTATAGAAGTTAACCACTTTGTTCTGTTTGTCTTCTTCTCAAGAGAGTCTGGTCTAATAGCTCTAAAGCTTGCATTAGAAAAGAGAAGTTTTTTGGTATTATTCTGTTGTTATCTGTTTACAGTTTCTTTATATATGGAAGTTTTATTTTTTAAAATCTTGCTTGTATTCATATGTTATTCCACTTATGAGTCCCATTGACCTGCTTCGGTCATTCATGGAAATTAACCTAATTTCTTTTTCTTTCCATTTTACTCTGTATTACAATGTATCTGTGAATCTTGTGTATAATTTGATTCTCAATTTTCTTCCAGTCAATTTCTTTTTGTTTACTCTGTTTCTTGTTATCTTGATTCATTCTACATTATGATTTTTTGTTTCTCTTGTAAACATATTATATGGTATCAGAGCAATATATGATCTGGTGAGCTTGTGTGAGGAAAATGACAGTTAAAGACATGTTCATGGCAAATTATTAAATTCATCTAGAGCAGAAGAATTGAACAAAACTGAAAGCCAGTTAAGCAAATTGATGTAACATCCGTAGACCAATTAATGTCCGGATTCATGATATAAGGCTTCATATGCTAGGAATGCTATAAAACTGCATCTCAATAAGAAATTGGAAGAATTATGTACAAATATAAACCAAAATACATATGTTAGACAGAGATCATAAATTAAAATGTCCTATTTATACTGACCCTTGTGGTGCTGTGATTGATCACAAAAGTAAGTTTCTTCATGAAAAGACCAAAACTAGGACTGGTCATATAATTTATCTACAACAGAAGCAATTGAACAAAACCGAAAGCTATTTAAGCAAATTGATGTAACATCTGTAGACCAATTAATGTCCAGATTCATGATACGAGGCTTCATATGCTAGGAATGCTATAAAACTGCATCTCAATAAGAAATTGGAAGAATTGTGTACAAATATAAAACCAAATTGCATATATCAGACAGAGATCATAAATTAAAATGTCCTATTTATACTGACCCTTGTGTGCTGTGATTGATCACAAAAGTAAGTTTCTTCATGAAAAGACCAAAACTAGTACTGGTCATATAATTTTTGGGAAGAACACATGCTAGAAAATAAAAACTCTTTCAACCTGAGTATGCTTGCTGCAGTGTCACAGAAAGTTACCCAAAACTTTGACAATCTGGAGAATTGGTAAGTCTCCTTTTGGAGAGAGACAAAGTGAACATTAGTACAAAAGCATATCTAGTTGTATACCCCACGTCAGAAAACAGACACGACAGTTTTTAATGTTTTTTCAAGATCTCTTTGTTTACCAAAAACAAAATTTTAAACTTCTTCCAGTGAATGATAACACTATGTTGTTAAAAATTTATTAATATATGCAATTTTTCCTTGTCAACTATCCATGTAAAGGCTGCAGGCAGCATTGTGAGTAAAAACTTCAAGACATGAACAACCAAATTATGTATGCTTATTATTTTAAGCTAAAAGAAAAAATATTACAATCTTTTCTAATTGATTTTTCACTTGTCAAGCTCCCACTGGATTGCTGGTAGATGCTGCTATGCAGTTGCTTCTGCCTCACATTCCTAAGGTTACAATTCAAGAAAGACGAGATGCTCTGATAAGGGCTAGTAAGCTTGGATTGTCAAGGGGGGTGACAGCAGTGGTTGACTTTGGGAGATATTTCCCTGGAACATCAACAAGTGATGTCTGGCAAGATTTCTTCGGTTTGTAATATTTATTGTTTGTTCAATGTTTATTTCTTCTTTCCAAAAATAATCTTATCTCTTGGAAAAAATTGTTCCTATTATTAGTATTCAAAATGTCATGAAGCTAATTTATATTTTAATCATGATATACATGTATGTTTTTCACATGTGGTTTCTGGTGATTGAACAGAGGTATATAAGTGGGCGGATGAAACTAGTCATATGCTTCTAAGAGTCTGTCTGTTTTTTCCTCTGGAAACTTGGTCTCTTGTGGTGGTATGTAGAATGGTTTTTTTATTATTCTTTGCTTGGTTAAAAAATGTTTTGGTTTTGTCTTAGAAAGAAAAGAAAATTTTTAATTATCCAGAAAAATCACAATGATAAAGCTCAGTAAATCAAAAGGCTAAAATAATCACAAGTTACAATTTAATTTGACCTATCATATAGGCTAGGTCAAATTTGGGACAAGTATGTTTAGCATTATTAATTAAACATAAGAGTTAATGTTATGAAACGTCATTGCTATTTCATGCATTTTGTGCTGATTTTCAACTTTATATGCCTCACAAATCTAGGAAGTGGTGTTCATCATTGCTTTTAAAGGTTTCTCTTAGATTTTACTTGTTGCACAGATTGGAAGTCTAATTTCATTGAAGGATACTCCTGAAATAGCCAGAAACTGTTTACATCTGTGTTGGAGTTATCCTGTAGGATAATATCCAAATAATATAACTAAATTGTATGTGCATGGCTATTTCCAACCATCATGACTTATAATATTTGAAATCATTGAGGGTTATATAAGGAATCTGTCCAAAGTTGTAGAACTTAGAATGTAGTATGAAGTCAGATTCACCAATGGACTTTTATAGAGTCTAATTCATATGCATCGCAATGCATATACACACGGTCCAATCTTCATGTGTATGTATTCTTTGTTAATATGAATGAGGACACAGGTGGGTTCTTTAAAGTAAGAATACATTTGCATACAAAAAATAGAATAGATAGATGTCATAGTGAATTGTAGAAAGCAAATATAGAAATTCCTATGTGGTGGTACAGCTTATGATCTGCCATTCAAGGCATCTACCAACAAAAGACTGGCCAGATTTTTGTTGGCATATGTGCATCACCATAGGTAATTGGGGGTATATAGTGTTACAAATTGTTGATATAAAAGACATTAAATTCATTGTCATGTTTCTTGGGCCATGCCACTTCAAATTCTTTTATATTCCCTACTTTACAATTTTACAATATTCTTGTAGTAGTTAGGAGGACATTATTTCCCTAGGTGATAAATGACTTGTTAACATCTATGAGAAAACTTGTAATTAGGATTTGTTTTGCTAAGTAAACACAGCCTAGGGGATTGCTCCCTTTTATTAAAATGTTTAACAAAATTGACATATATTTCTGGTTGGATTAAGCAAAATTCAAGAACAGCCAGTACACTGTAGGGCTTTATCAACAAAATACCCTTAGAAGACTTACAATTCAAAAATTTCTACCTTCCGTTGTTGTTCACAAAGTATTATGCCATTACTCCTAGTATCATATGCAGACATAAAAATGACACACTGTCAAAGTGCATTTATTGGTGCCTAGTCCTCCTCCTTTGAGCTACCAATGAGCAACAAAATCATTCAATGCTTGGTTTTTCAGTCTATCCCATGGCCTATTTGAGAAAATCAAAGGCCTTTTCTGCTTTGAGATGCCTTTGGGCCTCCATTGCCAGGTTACCTATGAGAATGAACAGCTTCCAAATCGTATTTGAAGAACTAGAAGATGGAGCAACACCACCAATTGGAGAAAAACTAAGGTCGGGAGAATGAGTAGACAAAACATCATTAAGGCTGCCTAAATTTTCTTCTTAACCAAAGCCATCACTAACACACAGACTGTGTCGATCTCTTCACTTGAATCCAATAGGACTGCCACAAACATTGAGAAGATATCTATATTCAATCTTTATTGATGCTCCGTGACCAGAAATTCCTCATCGAATGTCTATTCCATTGCATATAGGAGTAGTACAGACTCAATTTTGAAGACCTTTTTAAGCTCAACCTTGAAATAGTGTGCATGAAGGCCATTGGCATCCTTGATTGGGTAGCCTAAGACTTGTATCCATTTTACCAAAGACAGGTGTGAGTGAGGAAATGAGAAGGAAAACCATCTTACCTCAAAGTTGAACCTTGCTTTCCATGAATCCTTGTTATGGCATGAAAGGTGTCATTACACCACATTATTGTAGGCTCATGTGAAAATCACCAAACATTAAAATCCGAGATCTGCCTAGCCTTGAAATGACTTTTGTGTACACTTCGTCCTCATTGAGGAAGTTTCATGATGGGTGGCGATGGGCCGAGAGAGATTATCTTGTAATCTCAAATCTTTCTAATCCTTAATAATTAATGTGAGTTCCTTTCTTCTTGTCATGCCGAAGGCGATGTTGGCTAGGTAGTCTAGTGTAGTATTTGCTTCCCTATTGGTGTGTCGAATTGTGAAGGAATTAAAGGAGTTGATAGATTGCTAGGCTTGTAATAAGATGTTATTGATTTCCCAACTCTCGACATGCCATTTACAAATTAAATTCACTATATTCATTGAATCATCTTCAATTTCTACATTGCTCAAACCAAGTTGATTGTAGGTTTGAAGACCAAGCTTTTAATGCTCAGCTTAATCGATGGTGCTCAGTGTCTGTCTCCTGTGGTCATCATGGAATGTTATCAGTGTCTCAAATACTTTTCACTTCTTGGTCATTGAATATAATATGTAGTAGGGCGATTCTTGAGATAGAAGTTTCAGAGTAGGTAAGAGGCCCGCGCCTTGATAAAATACAAATGGCCAAAATGTTTGGTGCCAGTTTATTTGGTACAACTTGTAGTGTAAATTTATTGTATTGCTTGGTAAACCACGTTTTTAGCTCTTCACTTTTCAGTGATTGGTGGCCTATTCCCAGTGTGTTGTCGGCTAGTCAGTGGCAGAATTAGGGTTTCTGGCTATTTGATGGGTTCTCTTGAAGATTCAGGGTTTTGCTTGTTGGAGTTTGGGTGTTTGGATTCTGGATTCCTTCTGGGTTTTCAGAGGGCTTCGCAGTGGTATGTTTTTCTTGGCATTCTGAGCATCTTCAGGAATTTACTATTTTTAGTAAATTCTAATTTTAGCAGTGGTCCAGTCGGCATCAATTCAGTCAACTTTCCTCTTCTGGCAGTTCATTGGGTAATTCTCATTTTTGGGCTTAAGGGGTTCATTTCGAAGATATAAGTTATTTTAAATCAAAATGTTTTATTTTTAAAATACCCCTTTGGCCTAGTGTTATAACTTAACAGTTGTTTTAAAGAAGGGGACTTTGAGGGGTATTTTCTCATGAAGGAAATATTTTAATATTTCTAAAGTTTATAATTGCTCAAAGGGAAAATGGACGCCTTTTTGAAGAAGATTATATTTTATTTAAAAAAAGAGAAGTGATTAATATTTCACAAGGAAAGTACACCATTGGGAAGAAAGTGTTTGGGTCAAAGTTTAAACCTAAAAGCAGCTTGGGATTAGGGCGCACCTTCTAGAAGGCTCCGGAGTCTTCTCTTCTTTCTATAAAGAAGGTTCCTTCTCTTCTTTGGAGGTATCTTTTATCTACAGGAATGTTATGCTGCCGGATTGGCTGTGGGATTGCTTCGAGGAATGTAAGCCTCCTAGCTAGGCATTGCTTCTCGCTTGAAAGATAGCGACTAGTGGTGAGATAGTATAGTCTGAGTGTTTTGTATCAAGATTTCTGCATTATTGTCATTGTGTGGCTTTGTAGTTCAGATTTGTGCATTTTAGTGAGATTCTAGAATTGCATTTTCCTCATAGCAGATTATTGTTTTAATCACAAGTCAAAAAATACAAAAAGTGTTGTTCTGGGTATTGTCTCATTGGTTTTCTCTGTTGGAGGCGACCCTTCATGAATATTTGCAGATTTTAATATGAAGCTGATGATTTTATAATGCAAATTCGTCATTCCTTGTAGGGCGTACTTTCTGGAGTGCCTTGGGATCTGTGCCATTAATTAATAGCCACTTTTAGCTGCCTTTTCTTATAACTAAACTAGGCGCCATCATTTTATAGGTCCATTGCATCAAACTTGAAGTCTTTTGGGTCTGTTTAGGGTGTTATACGAGCAAATTAGTGGATTACAGGCATGCTGGTTTTACATTTAAAAGTGCAGATCTGTACAAATCAGAGTCTTAAATCTGGTTCTTGAGTGAAGAAATCAGTCTTGGTATCTTCATTAAGCAAGGAGAATCCTCTTATTAGATGTTCGTTGAATTGTTCTAACTTCATGCTCTTGGCAGGCAAATTCTTCTCATATTGTAAGCTGAACAGTAGTACTGGCAGCAGTTCTTAATCTTGCTTAATTCTGATTTGTAATGCTTATCTTACATTCTGAAGTAGCTTTGTAATAATTTATATCTCCGTCATATGGTAGCTCCCATTCCGTCTCGGTCTGGAAAGCACATTCTTGACGTCGAGGATTTTCAGCATCATTGCTTATTTCCTTTCATAGCATTGTAATTCTTACACTCCGCCATATGGTCGCCTCAACTCCATACTGGATTGGGTAGCACATACTTGGTGTTGAGTTCCCTTTCAGTACTTGTAGTGGTAGAAGATCCTCTAACCATATGCTCGCCATCATCGGCGCCATTCTTGGTTAGAGTTCCTTCTAGTTCTGTTTTTGTATTCAGATCCTCTGACCAATGCTCACACCTTGCCCTCATCGGGATCCTGGTGTACATTCTGGTTAGAGTTGTTTCAGTATCGTTTTGGTTTAGAGCTAACCCTAACGACTGTGGATTGCTCTGCTTGTTGCAATTGAAAATTTGAAAAATTTTGGCTCAGAATATTTCAAATAATTATTGTTAATAGTTTTAATTTTTTAAACTTTAAATTTTTAAATTTATTAATATTTTGTTTTATAATGATTTTTAAATAAAAATAATATAAACAATTTTAATTTTAATTTGTGTTTATTATTTTAATTATTAATATTTTATTATTTTGTATTTAATTTATATTAATATATTAATATTAAATAAATTAATAATTAATATAATAGATATATATGTTAAATTTATATTTATATTAATATTAAACAATTGAAATTTGAATTATTAATTACTAGTTGAATTTCTATATTAATAATTTTTAAATTGTTAATATTATATATATTAAATTTTTAATATTATATATATTAAATTATTAATATATTATGTTATTAACTAAATTATAAATTTTTATATGTTTTTAGTAGTATTAGCTCAATAATTAATAATTAATATCATAAATTATAAATTATAATTATGCATGATATGTGGTATTTTAGATTTTAATTCTTGTTTTTACTTTTTAGGCTGTAAATATGTACATATCTATGATTATTATATGTTTTTTGTACAGACGTACCCAAACGTGCCCAATCCCCCCAAAAAAAAATTGCCATATCGACGTACCGTATCCGTATCCATACCCACGTAACCGTACTCAATTCGACAACTTAGCATTTGTTCCTTCACCAATCTTCATTGACTTAGTGGCTATGAAATTGACATTTAAGTTTCTTACTATGCAACCCTCTGGGGAAGATTAGTTTTGGTGGTGAAACGATTCCACCCTAGCTGGTTTGAGGGGAAGATCACTCAGGTCCTCCAATTGCACGATATTGCAAATTTGTGAGTCTCCTGCAGAGACAAATTTGGGATTGATGATATTGCTATTTACATTTGGGGTTTGAGGAGTAACAAGTTGATAGTTTTGAGGTTGAGATTATTGCTATCTATCTTCTATTGGGGCGTGATAAACTGCTGTTTGATTATTGCCTTTGGTTCCATTTGAGGCATCTATATTGCTGAGCACTATTGCAGATTTGATATCTCTATTTGGCATGAGAGTTACCTCAGCCTAGGCACGAGTTTCTATGGTAATATTGTTGCTTACATATTGGCCACCATTTATATTCTTATTTCAGTCTGCACTGAGGGTTGTGGCTGTTGCTTAATCCTCCTACACTGAAGATAACCATGTGCCGAGTGAAGTATTGTGGCATTTAATGGGTCATGGGTATTTATTTGAGGTTATGTAGGTTGCAACATGGGTGTGAGCTTATCCTAACTCAAACACCATTGCCAGCTGCTGTATTTCTTGAGGGCGTGAGCTATACGAGCTGGGCGCCACTCATTTCTATCGGCAACATTACCTTTATTGCTGATGCCATTCCCTGAGTGCTACGACCTATATTAGAGTGTGGCGTGGGGTTTGAAGCTGGAAGTGTGAGGTTATTTGTTGTTGTTGTGTGGATAAGAAGTGTTGTACACTCATTGTGGCTGGGTCAACTACCTCCAACATCTGCCAGGCATCCCCTAATACTTGCGTCAAGTTGCCAGTCGTGGAGTTACAAGTAATCGCCATCTTTAGGAGGTGTCTTCGAAGCGGGTATTTAATATTATAGTTTATCATTGGCTTTGCTGAGTGTATTTATTGTATCAATGTTACTGCTTAGAAGTTCTTGTAAAAGAGGTTCAAGATAGCGCATCATGTAATTTGAAATATGTATTGCTGTGCATATATGGTGCTGTCATTTACTTACTTGAAATGTAGTGAAGAATGCCCTGAGTCTTATTGTGAGTATGAGACAGACTCTTGATTGATATGAATGGAGTTGTCTACTTGTTGTTAATCATGTTGTTTGCAAACTTATATTTATTGAGCATTCAGTCATGCAACATGCCATATATTTCAATTAATTATGAAGATGTCAAATTAGAGGGGATTTTACATTCCCTTGGAAGAAATAGAGATCTAAGGTGTGACTCCCTTTGGCTCTTTGCTTGATCTATCTGGTTACAGCATTCCTTGACCTCCTACAATTGCTGTTTTGCTTGGGCAGCCAACATCTTTGCTCTCCTAGCTCTTTGCAACCATCCTTCACACATATCTTGTGTCTTCTTCACATTTTCCGTAGTATGGCATACAAAATCAGAACCTTTGTGGCTTGAATCCACAATACATTCCTTATGTTTGACACTCACATCTTGGGTGCCATCATTGAGAGATCCCTCAACACCATTCCCCTCATGTGACATAGCTGCTATCTCATGGTTATGCACAAAAATATGACTACTCTCAGAAAAACAGAAAATCAAAACTTACATCATACCTCTTTGTAGTGCCTTCAAGGGACTTAAACTAGTCTTCATCCTTTGTTAATTGCCTATCATCAAGTGCTGGTCCAAGAGGTGTATCTAGCTGAAAATTACACGCCTCTCTAGTTATGATAAGGCTGTCCCAAACTTCCATCCTCTTGGTTGTCATGTCTTTCGGTAGACCCTTATTGATAGCTTTCAACACTATTTGCTTTCCTTTTGATGTGAATTCTAACTCCATCCTTTAGAAGTCATGAACATATCTACCAAGTGATTGTAGCCATTGGATTCCCAACACAATCTCGGTCCCATTAATGCAGACTGCATAGAATTCATCAACCAATGAATAGTCATCCAACTAAATGCCCAATTGGGATATCTTCCTAGTGCAATTCATCTTGAATCCATCAGCCAACGTGACGTTGAATCCAGGAAATTCCTCTACTTGCAATCCTCTCTGAGCCACAAAACCCTCATCAACAAAGTTATGTGTTGCACCACTGTCCACTAAACATGAGACCCGTTGCCCCCTCACAATTCCCCTCAAGTAAAAGGGATGATACTTAGGGAAACTTGAAAAAAAAGCAATAGTACCTTGTGCCTTAGTATCTAGCTCTAACTGTGGCTCCTTATGGTCACTCTCCGAAGTGGTGTCTTGGACCTCATCATCCTCAAGGTCAAGAGTGACCTCAATGTAGTGTACTTTGCCTTTACCAAGGCATCTATCTCCTGGTTCCCATGGTTCCTTGCAAGTAAAGCAAAGTTTCTTCCTCCTTAGCTCATTCCTTGTATCAAAGTCCAACTTAGGAGGTGTCTACCTAGGTTGGTTATCAATTTTCTGAAATGGTTTATCTTCTCTAGAACCTTTCTTTGGTGGTTGAAATGGTGGGGTAGTATCAAGATCAAGTGTAAGTTGATGAAATATGCTAACCAATTTTTTCGAAAGATTTACACAACATAAACCAGCACTAGCCAATTTGATTAGCGTTAGCTCCAAATTGAAATCCAAGTTGAAAAGATCTCAACGCCAAGAATGCACACTCAATCCCAATGAAGGAGAGGTGTTGTCATATGGTGGAGAAACTACAATACAATAACTTGAAATGAAGCAAACTCAACGTCAAGAATGTGCACTCAAGATCCCACTGAGGGCGAGGTGCTAACATATGACGGAGTTATTAAATAAAACTGAAACAACAGGCGGATAACCAGCCATAGAAAAATACAACTATCTAATTCATCTGCTGTGGCGGGCATCCACTTGAGAGTGGGGATTCACCACTTTGAAAGTGGGTACAAAGAGAGATACAAAAACAATTATCCACACTGGCGGTAGACCATCCAGGGGTACTTAATGTGAGAAGAAAGAAGAATTAATTGCAGCGATTAAGGATTGGAACAGTACTACTGTTTACAGTCTTACAAATAAGGAAGAGAGCTGCAAATTACATATGAATTTCAATAGCTTCAAAGCACATGAGTAATAGGTGATCCATACAAACAAATATCTCTCTATTTGCTGATAATGAATCAAAAATCTGAACTTCTAAAGTCTGATAACAAAAATCAGTAAACTGAAAATGTCAACCAGCAATTGTGAAAACCAATAAAGTATTCATAACTCACGCAATTCACCTCCAAATTGAATGATGTCTTTTGCAGAAGTCTTCTAGGAGGTAGGTGCCCAAAATCAAACACCAAACAGCAACAAACTTCAACTTATAACTCTTGCACAAATTCCAATGCTCTTTAGAAAAGTACGGCCCTCCTTGAAGGGGCGATTTTTATTTAAAAATCAAGTTCTTCAAATTAAAATCTCAAATTGAGCATGAAGGGTCGCCCAAGGTCAGCAATTGCATTGGTTAAATACCCAGAATCAAATTCAATATGAATTTAAGCTATGAATCAAAATCACCTTCAACTGTAGATGAACCAACAAACCAAAATTGACAAAAACTCCAGAATTCTTCAATTAAATGAGCTAAATCTGCTAGTTTGATATTGAGAAGCAGCAATGTAGCCAACTAGGTGTTATCTTGCAAACACGAAATTGGACGAAAGGCTAGGAGGTAGACATCCTCGAAGCAAAATATCAATTGTCATTCCGACAGCATAACTTTAGCATAATTTTCATGGATATCAAGGCTGAAGCAAATCATTCATTTTATAGAAGAGTAGAAGACTCTTCAATTCCTCCAGAAAGAACGCCAAGAGTCACATGAAACTCTCCAAATTTCCAATTTCAAATAATCCTTCAAGCGGCGTCCCTTTTTCAAGAATATAATTTCACTTTATTTATTAAAACCATCTCCTCAAAGTGTGGCGTCCCTTTTTCCAAGGCATTTAAACTTTGAATAATATTTAAACTATATGAAGATGTCCCCCTTCATGACCACCTTTTAACACAACTTGAAGTTATTCTCCTAGGCCAAGGGGTCATCTGCAATTTAAAACATTAATGCCTTTATTTATGAAATTCACCAAATACAACTTCTAGAAGCCAAAACTTGAATTCAGATAATTGCTCCAATGGGAAAAGAAGTCCTGAAAGTTGACAATCTTCATACTGCCAAAATTAGAATTTACTATAAATAGTAAACTCCCTGAAAAGCCATAGAACCACAGAACATGGAAACCCTAATTTTACCTCAAATAAGCCTACAGGCTTCCGGAATAGGCTGATGAGTGTCAGAACAGATCACTGATGAGAAGGGGACATTACAATTGAATAGCATCATCAAGTGTACTAGGCCTATGAGCCTTCACCAAACCCTTCAACTTATCATTCAAACCTTCCACAAATAACATTCACCCTCTTCTTGGTCATATCCAATACCATCTGCAATCTATTGGAACTCATTGATGTATCAATGCACATGCCCAACTTGTCTCAATTGTGCCAAGCCCCTGTAGTAGACTTCTATATCCTTCCTAGCAAACCTTGCAATGAGCTTGTTTTAGAACTCCTCATAAGAGTTATGTATTATTTTATTTATTTATTTCTCCTTATAACTCCCAAAAGGGGTTGCCCAGCCCCAAATAAAATTTATAAAAATATTTGGCGCCAAAATCAAATTTTAAATATTATTTTAATCTCCCTTGAGTGCTCCAAATAAAATAATAAAATATTGTTTTTTTCACTTATTTTTCCTCCCTTAAAAACCCCAAATGGGTGGCTCCTCAGCCAAGAAAAATAATTAAATATTTTTTTGGTCCATCCATAAAAGGGGACATTACACCATCCAAGATACTTATGGTGACCATCCATCCAAAAGATAGGATTTGTTGTTTGAGAGGTGAGGCAATCAAATAAAGCACATTTGAGGTCATTTACACAAATAAGTGTTATGGGTTGACCCAAAAGTGCCTTAATGACATTGTTTCTATGCAACACAACCTTTGTCTTCATGTCAAAAAGACTCATGATGATTCATGATGCAACGGACATGCATGAAAGCAATCCATATTTGAATTAGATTGCCAAGGATGTGGATCCCATGTTTTCCATGTAGATCATTGATTTTGGGAGGAAAACAAAGAAATGGGCATCAAAAGTACAAGTGTAGGAGCAAGCGGAGGGGGAAGTGTTTGGATGATGATCATGATATAATTGAGGATCAGTGATATCTTTAAGAAACCCACCTTGAAGAAAGATATAAAATCCTAGCAAATCTTTCATTTTTTTGAAAATAAAATTAATTTCTATTGACAAATCTTTCCTTTTTTTGAAAAAATATGATTTTTATTGGCAAGTTTTTTTGAATCATTAGAAATTTGTAGAAAATATTGGTGAATCTTGATGTAAAATAGGCAAATGCATTAATTACCATGGTAAATCCTTCCATCTAAGAAAAATTAAATTCCTACGGGAAATTAAAGGCTTGAATGTGGTAGTGATTGACGAGTTTAAGGTGTGGTGCTCGTGTCTATAATTCCTTCATTCCTTAATATTATAAATCAAACATTGAATATTTTAAATTGGCCCTAAATTCTTTTTGACCACTATTGATTTTATTTATAGCATGACAATTTGGGTTCTATTTCACAGGCCAAAATGTACCCGCAGAGTTTCAATGCCCATGGGGCCCAAATGCAGTTTTAGGCCCCATGGGCATTGGAGCTCTATGGGTACATTTTGGCACATGAAATTTAACTCTAGCCATGAGGTTATAAATCTTCAATGACCAAAATACAATTTTAGGCCCCATGGGCATTGGAGCTCTGTAGGTACATTTGGGCCCACAAAATTCAACCCCACCAGTGAGATTATGAATCTTCAACAATCCACATATGATTTTGGGCTTATGGGCATTGGAGCTTTGTGGGTACATTTTAACCCATGGAATACAATCCCAACCATTAGATTATAAACAAATCAGCGGTGATTATTAAAAATTGGCGACATGGCCCTAAAGTAACCAATATTTATATAATATTATTGGCAAATTAATTTCATTTTCTACTAAAACTTATAGAATTTAGGTGAATATGATCTAATTAGGCATTGAGCATTGTGGCAAATCTTTGCGCTTGAAAGTTTAATAAAATAAATTTTCTGGCAATTTAACTAGGACTAAAATAAAATTTTGTAAAAATGTGGCGATTCAGGGCACCTTACAGCTTGTACTATTAGCCAATTGGTGAATATTCACCACTAAAAAATCACTACTAAGGATGATATTATTCTAGAGGAGGAATATATTATCTTCTAGTTTGAGGGTATTTCTGATGAGCCCTGCTGGCTCTCAACTCAAAACCCCAATTTTTCTTAAGTCTTTAAGTGTTATTTAGTTTTTTAGAGAAAATTTGATAGACAGAAGAGAAGGGGTGCACAGCATAAATGCATATAAAATGTAAATCTGAGTTATTTCAGGCGAATTGACAATACAAAAGATAATAAATATGTTCAACAATGGATTTAGAACTCATAAACATACCCGAAAGTGTCCAGATTATTTATTTAAGAAAGTAGTCCAGTTTGCCAGCCAAGATGGTGAAAAACTGACCAAATCTGGTGTAGAAAGCTACAGAATGCAAAATCTAGCCTGAAAACGGTGGCAGATGAAGAGTACAAGCCAAACGCCTAAAATGATGAAGAGAAACCCTCAGAAAAGAAGGCGTTTCTCAAAATGCTTAAGCGCTAGCTGTATAAAGAATACGCTACCAAGGCAGCACAGTCCCTCACTTAGAAGGTCACGACCAAGAGGTATGATGAGCGCTAGATGAAATGAAGGCCATCGCTAAAGACCCTACGAAGCCCGATGAAAGAGAATCCAATAGGAAACCACTGTCTCAAGCCCGGTGGGAACTCACGGCCTTGAAGCTCACAAATTGCACGAAATTCCATGATCTCTCCACGGCCTCAAAAGTGCTCAGCTTGAAGGAGTTGGTTCTTGATGGAAAATAGTTCAAACCACGATCCGCAGGAGAATGCTGGAAATAGCACAAGGCAAAGTTGAAATTCTCAAAGATCGTTTCTCTTGCCAAAAATGCCCTTTTATGCAAAGGCACGCTTTCAAGAAAGTGCAGCCACTTTTGGGATATTAAAATCTTTTAAAATAATATTTAATTCATCTCAATAGTTTATGAATTAAATACTTGGCTCACTTTTATTCATTTAAGTGATTTAAATATTAAATCACTTTTAGGGGAAAATTTAAGAAGTGATTTAAAATATACTTTATAATTAAATATTAAAATCAATTAATATTTTAAATCACTTAAAACCCATAACTCACTCAAAACACCATATAATCACGTGCTTGGAGTCGGAAGCGGTCGACTCTGCCACATAGCGCTCACGTGAACCCGTCAGCGGGCTCTTTGGTAGAGCGACAAAACTCATCCAAATAATGCCATGACCAGCCCTCTGGCCCCAACTTTGTTTAGCCCTCTGAGAGTGAAATAAGCTAACCACCATCAAACATGATCATGCCGAAAAAGGGGACATTACAGTCCGCCCTCCCGGAAATTGCTTGTCCGCAAGCAATCTCAATAGCAAAGAATCATCCACTCCACCAGGATCCCAAGGATAGTGCCGTGAAATGTCCCTACTGTCATCAACTGTCTCCTGTAACTCCCAAATCTGATCAACTGGATCATCGTGTTGTACCTTGTCAATCTCAACACCATCTGTCATAGGAGAGAGGAACTCATAAGAAACCAAGTCAAACTGCTGACAAAACGTGCTCCCTAAGACTGCACGAGATAGGCTATCATCCCACAT
This sequence comes from Sequoia sempervirens, assembly GCA_007258455.2. NCBI lineage: Eukaryota > Viridiplantae > Streptophyta > Pinopsida > Cupressales > Cupressaceae > Sequoia > Sequoia sempervirens. Next base: position 43,436 of record VDFB02086383.1, read on the forward strand.
GTCTAACACGTGCATACTGGAATTGTGCATCCGAAACAGATCATGTACATGATGACTGAGAAAGAAACTGTGTAGACTCCTGACCATGTACACACTGGGAATCTCCTCAACGAGCTCTGTCTGAAATCCCGATGCACTAACGAAATCTTTGATACTATGATCAAAGCTCACCCTTAAACCAGGGTCAAGAGTAGAATCAACATCCACCTCAAAGAGTGGATTATCACAAGAAGATGTAGCATCCGCCTCATTTTCTGATTCTTCTCCATCAGTATCATAGATTGGAGCTTGCTGATCATAAAAGTCATAACTGTACTGAGGAGAGGAAAATCCCTCTTGAATCACTTTTTGTTCTCCATCCAAATCTGCACTATAGCATGAAGTTGAATCTGCATCACTCACCTCATAATCAGCAACATCATGTGTGTTGTCATCAACCTCTAAGGTATTGCTGCTATGTACCTCATAGGATGTCTCGACTGGCAAGGTAGAAGCTGCTGTTATGACAATATCCTCACACACCTCTGTTGCCAAAGTCACTGCAAGTCCATCCATAGCATGCTCACCTCTTACATGTTCTTCTCTTGGAAGAATTAGAGATCTAAGGTGCGACTCCCTTTGTTTCTTTGCTTGATCTAGCTGGCTGCAGCGTTCCTTGACCTCTTGCAAACGCTGTTTTGCTTGAGCAGCCAACATCTTTGCCTTCTTAGCCCTTTGTAGCCACCCATCACACAAAACTTGAGTTTTGTTCACATCTTCCAAGGTCTGATATATAAAATCAGACTGTTTGTGACTTGAATCCACCAAACATTCTTCAAGCTCAACATGCAAAACTTCAATGCTAATGTTAGGAGATTCCATAACATGACCATCTTTATGTACTTTATCCGTCACCTCATGATTTTGTGAAAGTAATGGACTGCTGTTCATAAAATCAGAATTGATCTCAAGGCTGATATCATCTCCGTTAGTGCTGATAATATCTTCCTGGGGTTCAACAAAACCACTATCATGGT